>CAOJBJ010564879.1:0-13329 GCA_948291685.1 Euphorbia celastroides | reverse complement strand
TTTTTTTTTTATAATTTCCCCTTATTAAGACCTTGTATGTTTAGTTGTTGTGCTAATTAATAATTGCATCAATTATTACTGTAAATGACCTGAGCAATTCATGAACAATTCGGCATTCATCTAGTTTTATATGACACGACTCAATTTATAAATGAATAAGTCATGAACATGATTTTGAATTTGAAATATAAATTTATTATAAACGAATAAATCTGCTCTTAAGCTCATAAACAAATTCGATTACAATTTTTGTGAACAAGCTCCTTGGCAATCTCGATGAATTCTCACAAATACATCGGTTATTGTTTAAATTGTATTTATTGTATAGGATGTTTTATGAGTTAGATAAATGATATATGCATAAATACTTTATAATGAAAAAGTCATCTATTGAAATCTCAAAATGGAGGAGCGACACACGTGGGTCTGTTTGAAATGTAAACACCCGTTACTTTATATAAGAACGCAACATGCTCTAAACTATGAGTAATAAAATTATTGCATCTTCTAAACAAATAAGAAGACAAGAGCTAAACAGATAAGACAAGTCTTTACAATATTGAAAATTGAAATAACTAAGCAAAGTAGGAAAGACCAATTTCCGGACAACTTTAATTGCGATACAAGTATTATTTTCTTTAACTTCTGAAATTTAAATTGAATTAAACTGAATTTAATAGATTTTAATTTAATTTAACTTAATTTAATTCATTTACATTACTTTTTAAATTAAAATTAATGAGCATAAACTTAACTTAACTAATTGAACTAAACTTAACTTAATTAAACTGAACTGAATTAAATTAAATGTGAAGAGAACAACACCCTAAGTACACCTCATTTTGTGGATAAAAGCTTCATTTAAAACAATTTTTAAGGTATTTGGGATCGATTTGCACCACTAACTATATGAAATCCAATAAACCACATATTTAATCTAATTTAATTCATTAAAGTTGATATAATTTGATAGTTTTTAATTTTTCAAAATGTATTAAACTTGGTGCTAGTATATTTATTCAAAGACAAAAATAAATTGACACGTTTAAAAAAGAATTGATGTATTATTGAATAACAAAATAAGTGAATTGTTCGTTAAAATCACATGAACAGTTGAATTGCTTCAAGTTTAAAATTCGACACGACTCGTTTACCATACTAGTTACATACTAATTGGTCTTTGCTCAAATGGATCACCTTCCAATATGTTAGAAGGATGTCTTGGATTCAAAATCCAATCTTTATAAGATTTATTAATTATTAAAAAAAATCATGTGGTGCGAGAGACAAAAATGGGTCGCTACGGCGTCGTTTCATTGCATCAAATTGGACGGCCAAGATTGCACGTGGCAATCTGATTTGTATTTTCTTATTAAATACGTTATTTAAGGGAAAATGTGAACTACAGCTGAAGTAAACAAAGGGAGAGGACTTTAGAGAGAGAAAGATCGAGCTAGAGAGAGGACAAAACAACATTCACAAACGTTGTATTTCTCAATTTTGTATATGTAAATTGTCTGTCTCCTCTCTCTTTCTCTCTCTCTCTCTCTCCATCAAATCTTCACATAACTCCTCTTTCTCTCTCTTCCAATCCCCTTTTCATGATTTCAGGGCTTCTACTCAAAGTCACCAGAAGATTTTTTTTCATTCCCTATACTTCCCCAGCTCTAAATTAGGGGAAAAAAATTTCCCCAGAGAAAAAAGTTCGGATCTTTTTGCCTCTATCTGCCCATTTCCAGTTAAAAACATTCCATTTTTTCAAGGTAAGGCAATGAGAATTCCATCTTTTCTCTGTCGTTCTGAGTTAATGGGTGAGTCGTTTTGTCTTGTGCTTTGTTTGAGGCTTCCCCTTTTGGCTGGCTTATCAAGTGTTTTGCAGATTATGGGCTGGTTTGGTTTGAATTCCTAGATGTTTCTGTAATTTTTTATTGCCTTGAAAGATGGGATAATGTTGAGATTTTGGAATTTCTTGTTTTGATAAGCCTTTGTTTATTATTAAAGATGCTGAATTTGTGATTTGTGCATAGAAAATCTAATCTCTGGGTTATCAATTAGAGGGATTTCACTTGTTGGTTTGTGGTAGAAAGCATCAAATGCTTGTCCAATTGAGTTGTTATTGTTTTCTTCTTGATTCATTTTCATGGTTTTGTTGTTTTGTTGGATAAGACTTTTCTCTTATGTTCTTTGATTGACTGTCTGATTTTTTGGTGGTTATTTCAAAGTGGGTGTTATTCTCCACTAATCTCCACTCAATCTTTTCTTCAAAAGTTCCTTTCTATGTGAAACGGGATATGCTTTTTGTGTAATGCAATAATGTGTTCATTTTTGCCTCTTTTTTCTCTGCTTTTTTCTCTGTTTGGCACTTGAGAAAATGATGGAAAATCTGTAATCTTGGCTGCAGGATAAGAACCGGGTTTGATTGATTGAACAAGAGAATCGAAGCTGAAATGGAAGGCGATTTATTTTCGGGATTGAGCAATGGAATAAACCAAATAGATGGCAAGGCTTTTCAAACAGTTCAGAAGAGTTTTATGCAAGTTCAGGACATTCTAGACCAAAACAGATTGCTAATCAATGAGATTAACCAAAACCACGAGTCAAAGATCCCCGATAACTTGACCCGAAATGTTGGATTGATTCGAGAGCTAAACAACAACATTCGACGTGTGGTTGATCTTTATGCTGATCTCTCTTCAAATTTCAGCAGATCAATGGAAGCTTCTTCAGAAGGGGAATCAAGTGGGATTTTGAGGTCTGGTAAGGGAAGTCAAAAGAGAATTCGATCCGGGTAATTCATACTGTTTATGTACTTTCTTCATAGTAGAATAAGAACTAAGAAGAGTACTTAGATGTCAAAAGGGGTTAATTGATGTACTTTGTTGGTGAGTTTTGTGCTTAAAGTTTCAATCTTTGGTATAGATTTGATTATACCATTGGAATAAAAGGTATCATCATAAGCTTGTGTAACTCTATCATCTTGTTGAATCAAGTGTGGATCTTTGATTGTTCTGTTAGTGGCTGAGATTAAATGGTTGTGACTTGTGATGTTTGCAATTGTACTTTGAGTGATCTTTTAAATTGAATGATTGAACATAGCAAAGCTTGATCACTTAAAATGTCATTACTGGAGTAATATTGAGAGATATAAAGACCAATAATCTTTTATGGCCACTTGTGATTTTTCTTTTAATTTATGATTATCAATTTATCACCATTTTGTGATGATATCCCATGAATTGTTTTTGATGTGGACTTTCAACAACTCACTTTATTCCTTTTCCTATTTTTGTCAAAAGGTTCCTTCTGAAATCTGCATCCTAGATGAAATTGAAAATTACTCTACCCATATTTACACTTTTGCTGTTACTTTTATTTACCCTTTTCAACTGTTTGGGAATGTAGGACCTTTAGTTTTCAATTTACTATTTAACCTTTGTGATATCTCGTAATAAGCATATTCTGTTGCTCGACTGAATATGCATGTTACGAGCTATTCTAGAGAATCCAAAGAGAATAAGAGAAAAAAATGTATAGAGAACACGGATTCAATATTATTCTTTCGTTGGCATTCCGGGTTTCGATGCTTTTTGGATAATTGGGTAAAAAGCAGCTTTCTTTAACAAATTTTTCTCACATAATTGACACGAGGGCCTCAGATTTGGAATCTCAGATGATGGGTGATAATCATTTTGACTTAATGTTGTCCTAATAATATGACAATATCTCTAATATTTTAGTTATAAAAAGATATAAAATATGATAAATTAAGGGGAAAAGATGATACCTTTTGTATAATTTTTCAGTAAAAGATAATCATGAACAGAACAGAGGGCCCATTGGCTCTTTAAGTGGAACTTAGTTCAAAACTTTTGGTTATTATCCTTTGTTTAGGTTCTTTGCTTCTGTTTTCTGATATTCCGTTTTCCTACTTTGCAATTTTCTTTTTCTTTTTCAATTCTGCAATTGGACTTTTAAGTTAATACTTTTCACTCTTCAAGCCACTGACATTTAGATGTACACATGTGAGTGATGATTGATGTAAATGGCTAAGCTTCTTAGTTGTTGATTGTGGTATTAATGACCAATTATTGGGGCTTCGGGATTATAGATTCAATTCATTCCTACATGAGTTCGGATTAAAGTAAAGTATAATTCTTTTTAACTTATTTTTCACTCAATTCAATTTCAGTTTCAATTTCTTTAAATTCCGGTTCATTAGACTTTCATTAGAAGTTCATTAAGTATCATTAAATTTTAATAACTATCAATAAATTTGAAATAGTTTTGAACATCATTTAATTTTGATTAGTTTCATATAAGTTTTAGTTTGATCAAATTTCAATAAGTATCAAATAAGTTTTGATCAACAAGTTTTAAATAAGTTTCAATTTAGCTTAATTCTACGGCTAGCTGTCAGTCCAAAAGAACGGAACCTAAATAACATATGTAACGGCGGAAATGATTTCATGTTAAAAACAACTATATTATTATATATTGATTAATAATCATATGGTAGATTATGATACATGTGGTCACTCCAAATCCCAGGTTGAATAATCAAAATAATATCCAAGACTAAGACTGCTATTCAATCAATTCTTACTTCAACTTCTCATCCACTCTTGTATCACAATTAAAAAAAAAGCTTTGAATTAATTTTACAGTTAAATAACACCAAATCCGATATGAAATTCTCTATCTTTTTTTGTTGTTTATTTAAATTAACTGTGTGGTGATATAATTTAGGGTAGCATTGCATCACCAAGTGGTAAGCTATAATATATTTTAATTTAGTGCTATAATTAAAAAAACGTTTTAATTTGAATTTTGAAAGGTAATAACAGTAACTCCAGTGTGGGGGAATCTCAAAGGAGTTTTGAAAATGATGGATATTTTTTATTATAATATATGAAGTTGTTAAGAGAATCAGACAATAAATTAAGCCAATCAAATTCTTTGTAGCCGTACTCTAATGTCTGGTTTTATTAATATTATGTTTTTTTCCTATATATAATTAAGAACACAGAGAGGTTTAATGTGTTGTGTGCCTAAAATGGTGGAAATTTGTGAGAAATCTGCAATTTCTAGGAACAAAAACTGACCCACATCATGCAGCCCATTTCCCTCTTCTCATCATCTACTCATTACTCTATTTCTCAATTATTGAGATTCATCTTTTTGTGATTGTCTTCTCCCCTATTTTAAATTCTGCATTTTGTAATTAATTGCTACACATAATCGTTCTACTCAATAATGGTCTAATTAAAGATCACACCTTTCATATTCATAATCCTGCTATTGTCCCGAAAAGTTCACCTTTCTCGTTTTTCAGAATATATTGACCCTTCATGCTAACGAGGAACGGTTTTGTATAGCTTTTTCAAAATTAATATCTATTATTTACAAGAAACGTTTCGAAAATGAGCTTTTTGGATGACAATTTAGGGTAACAAAATTTTTGAAAGACCCCTTGAAGTTTCAAACATTGAATATAGACCCTAAAGTTTTGACGGAAATACGTATTTTTAGCCACTTGGTGCAATGTGTTACTTTGTAATTGGTTTGATTTTTTCAAATATCAATTTTTTTTACTTTTATCTTCCATTTAGAATGTGACACGTGTTACCAAGGGGTTAAAGTGTACGTTTGCCAACTTTACGGGGGCTTGCTTTCACTTCTGCAAGTATGCATTTGACTTACAGCAAATTGCTGTTTGAAGATAAACGTTTTGTCCTTTGTTTCCCCCAATAAGTAGAGTTCAAACAACTGAGCAACTGCATTATGCATTCAGCTGTCTCTGTCTACACTATCTGTTGCATAGGGACAAACAACTTTTACAGATAACAAGACACAGCTTTTTTTTATTATGGGTAATTGCAAAATTACATTCACTTTTCACCAATTTCATATATGAATCCTGCTTGTTCTACATGAATGAAGAGCATTCTCTTTTCTGATATTTCCCTTTTCTGTAAAGACAAGTGTTCAGTTAACACATCTCTGGCCTTATCAGGTGTTATGCCTCTGCATTTTTACTTCAACCCGGACCACTATAAACAGAACACTGCAACTTTGTGAACCCAAAATAGTATCCGAATTGGGAAGGGAAAACATATCCCTTACATAGGAATTAGGATGGATTTGTTGCGGATTTTATAGCTGGTTTAATAGTGTGTGTGTTTGTAAAAAGCAACAAGGCGTATATGTAGTTGTATTGGAGAAATATGAGCTCAATATAGTTTCTCTATGAATGATATGCAATCACTGTAGCATTTAACAGGTTCAAAATATACTAGGGGACATTAGCTGAAATGAACAATAAATTTGGAATGTCTTTTTATGTCAAATAGTTTGAGTGGTCCAATTAAATCATGCATCCGGCTGCCCGAACTTCTAAACTTTCAAAAAAGTATCTCTTTACCGCCCCCAACTTGCGAAATTGTATCATTTTGCCATCTTAACTTACAAAATTTTTATCGTTTTGTGTCAAAATAATGGATGGGGACACAAATTGATGTATTTGAAAAGTTAAACCAATCGGAAGTTGACATGTAATAAAATAATACAATTTTGCAAAATTCAAGACGCAAACTGATTCAGTTTTTATAAGTTGAGAGGCAAAGAGATAGTTTTGAAATTCAAGGAGGCAAATAGAACATTTTAAAGAATTCTTAGCTTAATCACAATAATAGTTCAAAATTTCAAGAGCCTAACAGAAAAATTCACAAAGCTCAGACTTTGGGCTGGCCAGAGTGAACAATGCCCGAGTCCAGGGGATAGCATGATCCGTCCCATTATCCGAGCCCATTTTGGCAAAATGGGTTAGACCCACTTTTTATTGGGCCGAGAAATAACTGGGCCCCCATTGGTTGATTGCTCCGATTTTCTGTGTGTAAATTCATCGAACACCTTCACTGTATCGCTCAGCCTGCCTTTCTCCTTTCCCATTTTCCTAATCTGGGGATCTTCTGGACTCACTCCGGTGACTCGTACACTGAAAGCTTCACGTCTCTTTCTCGTTTATGTAAGTATCAATCAATATCTTTTTGTTTGTGTTAAGAATTTAGCTTGAGTTCAAATCCTTCATTGGCTGATGTGTTTCAGTATTCTGGTGTTAACGCATACAAGAGAAATCGAAAACGATTCTTGTTGATGGGGGCTCTACATCAGTTTATTGTTAGTGACGTTGTAGTGGAAATTTGCATATAAAGCTGAAATTTTTTCAGTATTTTTTTGTACGTTCTGGCAGCTGAAATCAGTCCAAAATGGGGATAATCGAGAAGATTAAAGAAATCGAAGCCGAGATGGCTCGGACTCAGAAAAATAAAGCAACAGGTTCTTATTCGACACCAGTGATTTTGCATCTATGATGCAATTGTTATGGCTTAGTGACTGCCAGGGATTTTGAAGTGACTTTTGTCTGTTTGAGCTTATTCCGTTTGTTTTGGTTGCTTGCAGAGTATCATCTTGGTCAGCTCAAAGCAAAGATAGCAAAGCTGAGGACCCAACTATTGGAGCCTCCTAAAGTATGAAGCCTTCTTAAAGATTTTGGTTAAATTGTTGCGAACTGTTTTCATTCATAGTAGATATATGCTCTTGCTAATATACACTGACTACTTTTTTGCCAATCCTACCAATTCAGTTTCCTGAAATGACTTCTAGTCCCTAGTTAGGTCAATTCTTAATATGGTTCCTGAATAATTTTGTTACACTTTATCAATAGATGTGGTTCGTTTTAGGTGTCAGTTTTCATGCAATTTCTGAGCCGTATCGCTTTGTTACTGATTTTAATTGCACATTCGCTTGGTGGAAAATGTTGTAATTGGCAGTTCTGACCATGCTGAAGTTTGTTGCACCTTGGTCCAAATGATAGCCTTAGTTTCCTTTCTGTATTTGAGACTTTGAGTTGATTACCATAGCTGATAGATAAAGTTCAATTGTGTTTCCTTTGTTTTGATTACGCTATGCCTTCTTGATTTTATCATAGTTGTATTTATATTGCTTTGGTGTTGTTCAAGATTTGACATTTGTTACTTCTATTAATTAGGGTTCTAGTGGAGGTGGAGATGGTTTTGAAGTTACAAAATTTGGACACGGTCGTGTTGCACTGATTGGATTTCCAAGGTCTGCCAACTTCATTACTTTGACTACTGTATTTATTAGTGACTATTCTAATGTGTTCCTGTGCCCTTGCAAGCCATTAAAATGGAAAACTAATTTTGAAATTGGGTTTTATCTACTTAGTGTGTAAGCAATGCAAAGGTCTTCCTTTACATCACAACGAAGGGTTCGAAGGCATCGCCCTGTTTGTAGGAAAATGTAGATGCACTGATCTTTCTAGTCTAGCATAATAGTCAGTTATTCTTTGGTTTAGAAAATAGAGATTTGTGCAGTGTCTTCAAATTTGCAAAGACCATGCTAATTCTTAGAAGTTGTTTTCAATATACCCGTATTATTCCAATGCCAATAAGTGATCTTTTGATGTCATTTTTTACTGCAGTGTGGGGAAGTCTACCCTTTTGACAATGTTAACTGGAACTCATTCAGAAGCTGCCTCATATGAATTCACAACACTCACTTGTATTCCTGGTATCATACACTACAATGACACCAAAATTCAGCTTCTTGATCTCCCTGGAATTATTGAAGGTGCTTCTGAAGGCAAGGGACGTGGAAGACAGGTATGGTAAAAAATATTCACCGTGTGCTGGAAGACTAAGCATTGAATTGAATGTAAAAGCTTTATGCTTTTCTTCTCAGGTTATCGCTGTTGCCAAGTCTTCAGACATAGTTTTGATGGTTCTTGATGCCTCCAAGGTAAGACTATGTGCACCCTTTATGGTGCTTTTGTTTTGTTACTACTGCCAGTGACTTAATACAATTTAGATGCAGGCTTTTATTATGATCTTATTTGCATGAATTCCTTTGTTTATAGTGTCAAATATGATTGGGACCATCCTTGATTTAATGACTTATTTGCTTGAACTCGACCCAGTTTCCGTTTGAAGTGATCTAAGCTGATTTTCTTGTTAAATGTATCTGTTTGCATTAATCATTTTATGTTTTCTCTAAATAAATATATATGTTTCTGAAGTTTACATGTTCACTGCTCGCTGGAAACAGTCAACACTAAAGAGTATTAGCAGTCCATTTGTTCCCATTGCCGCATTCACTAAATTTTGATGTGCTTATATTTGTAATTTATTGGCGAATTGCTAGAGTGAGGGGCACCGTCAAATATTGACAAAGGAACTGGAAGCTGTTGGTTTGCGCTTGAACAAGAGACCGCCTCAAGTAAGTATGTCTCTTCGGGATATGAATTCGCTTCTTAAAAAGTAAAGACTTACTCCATAATTAACTGAATTACACATATATAATAGAAGCATATACTATGCGGCTGATTAACATCTAAAACATAAAGATGAACTGTACTTGCTTTGTTCATTCACCACTGAATTTGTCTTTGCAGATCTACTTTAAGAAGAAAAAAACTGGCGGCATCTCCTTCAATAGTACCTTACAGCTAACTCATGTAGATGAGAAGCTTTGTTATCAGATTTTGCATGAATACAAAATTCACAATGCAGAGGTATTTTTGAATCTAGACTTAAAGCTGTTGATAATAGATAATTCTAGGCTATAAAGTTCTAGCTTTGACTGGTCACGGACTTATAGTCGGGCGAACTAAATGCTGGTGGGCTACAAGTGGCCTGTTTGTCTTTCAAAATTCAATTTTCTTATATGAGTTTAACTTTTCGACTTCTTTTAATATTGATGCATTTTTTTCCAATTCGTCTTATGTGGCAATGGCTAGTTTACTTGGATGCCTCACTTTGATATAGGTGCTATTTCGTGAGGATGCAACTGTAGATGATCTCATTGATGTAATCGAAGGCAATCGAAAATACATGAAATGTATTTATGTTTACAACAAGATAGATGTTATCGGTATCGATGACGTGGACAAGTTAGCCCGCCAACCAAATTCTGTTGTCATTAGTTGCAATCTCAAGGCAAGTTAACCCAATCGGCAAGTCCAATTCCCGTTATTGAAGGTCTAACACAACGGACTGAAAATCTAACATTTTGTTGAACTTCTTGAACAGCTCAACTTTGACCGACTACTTGCAAAGATGTGGGATGAAATGGGGCTAGTCAGAGTGTACACTAAACCCCAAGGCCAACAACCCGATTTCTCTGAACCCGTTGTTCTTTCAGCTGTAAGTAGGGATGACAATGGATCCTGATCCTGACCCATTTTATAGGATCCGGGTCTTATACGGGTTTTATCATACTCGTTTTTTCGTGGTTTTAACAAGCTCGTGTTTTGAATAATAGGATAGAGGTGGCTGCACAGTTGAGGACTTCTGTAACCACATACACAGGAGCTTAGTGAAGGATGTGAAATATGTGCTAGTGTGGGGTACAAGTGCCCGGCACTACCCTCAGCATTGTGGGCTCAGTCACACTCTTCAAGACGAGGATGTGGTCCAGATTGTGAAGAAAAAGGTAATGATGGCGATTTTGGTGAACTTTCAGGTACTTAATAGAGATTTGGACTGCTGATTTGATTGTATGGTTTTGCAGGAGAAGGAAGATGGAGGGGGGAGAGGTCGGTTTAAATCACATTCGAATGCTCCGGCAAGAATATCTGACAGAGAGAAGAAAGCTCCATTGAAGACCTAATAACATTGTTTGAAATTTTATGGCTCTTGATGGAAATTTTTGTTTACTTTTTGGCTGTGTTGTAATTTGTAGTGATTCTGCAACAAGTGCTATTACCAGAATTGTTGCTTTGCTTGTGTTGTCCTTAGATGGAGGTGAAATCTGTGTAGACGATTATAACAAGAATATCATCATCTTGAATTATGGAACACGAAATCGAGCTAGCTTGTTTTGATGCTTTTAGTGAGAATCAAGTATTACAAGTGCGATGAAATTTCGAAGTTGGCGTACTTAAAATAACATAAACTAAGTAGAAAGATCAAAATGAGAAGTTATGTCTACAAAAGCAAAATTTGTGCCTTCTGCTTCTTTAATGTTGAGAAGTTTCCTTCAGCAGATAAATGTCTGCTTGCTTTTGTTGCTCCAATGGCATTTCCTCTCTGCACATAAGTTTTTATATCATAATCTCTCATATTCATATGAATAAAACTTGAAACCACTGGAACATTAAAGACACATAACTTAATAAGTAGTATACCGAAAATTAACGGATTTAATTACCTTCGATGTTGGATTGCAGAAAAATCAATTTCAGCAATGAGAGTAGTCTCTTCTGAGCCACAAGTTGCAATTATCTCCCCGAGCTGATTAAGCACCACTAGTTAGAATCATAATTCTTATAATTAACACTAACAATATTCGATTACCGGTCCGACCACCGTAGAATGTCCCCATATTGGATAGCTGCCAGCCGAATCTCTGGAAGGCGAGCAAGTCGCTACAAACAACTTCCTCAAAAAACACCTCACAATTAGCTACTAATAAACTTTGTTTCCATTAACAAACACACATAATTTTGCAACAATCACCTGATTATCCACTGCCCTGCAATTTCCAAATCAGGAGATTAGAGCACTCATCAAGCACTTATTCGAAAATGATGAGGCCAATTGTAGCAAATCACCTGCCTCTCTGAGCTAGCTCCCACAGCATTTCACCTGTGCTTATGTTGAATGCCCCGGGATAGCATATCAACTGAGCACCTTAATTCACATCAAATTAGCTTAAGTTATCCACATAATCATCTAAACCAGTTCATGTACTAATCAATCAATTAACAGCAAAACCAAACCTTTTGCACTATAGAGCATGGCTAGCTCAGCAAAACGGATATCGTGACAAATTCCAACTCCAATGCACCCTACATCTGCAATCAAGTCCATCACTCACCACAGATTTACGCTATGTTCTTTTAAACTTATTTTCCATTCTTTTCAGTTTAAATCAGTTCCATTTGGTTCAATTCAGTACTTAGGTCCTGTTCTTTTGGACTGAACTGGACGGAACGAAACTGAATTGAACTGAAACTGAAACTTAATGATGGAAGAACGAAACTTATAGACCCAAAACTTAATGTAAACTTAATGAAACTTATTGCAACTTAATGATGTTAAATATTAGATTCAAATGACTCGAAATTTAATAAGTTTTATTCTTATTAAAAATTTATTGAAATTGAATGAATTGAATGCAAGTTATTTAAAACTTAACGGAAACTTAATGAATTTGAACTGAACTGAAACTTAACGAGTCTGAACTGAAGTGAACTGAACTTAATTGAATGAAAAATAAGTTGAAAAGAACAGGGCCTTATTCAGTAAGTTTCAATTAGTGCTTATTCAATAAATTTTAGTTCATTTCTAATACTTATTCAATAAGTTTCATTTCAGATCAATAATTGTTCATTAAGTTCCTTTCAGTTTAGTATTGATGCTGAACGGAGCCTTAATATTGCTCATGGTCCTTAAACTTTCTGTTCCCTAACACTATGACCCCATAACCTCAGTGACTACTCCACCAATCTATTGAATTTTGACCAAAAGGATAGTAAGTGAGAAACAAAAGTACTTGTTTGGACGACAGTGAGATCATCCCCAGCACTGAAAGAGTCAGATTCTTTAAAACAAGGATCTCCCTCGAAATCAAACAGATGAATCTACAACAAACAACATACAAATATGCTCTAAAACTCGAAAAACGGAACAATTAAGTAGAAAAACAATTGTATTAATAAGTAAAGAATTCTTACTTTTCTGTGTTTAGCCAACAGTTTTCCATCAGGTCCAAACACAAAGCAAGTATTATACAGCCGCTGATTTTCCCTTTCAGGAATTGACCCGCCGATCACCGTTATTCCATTGCTAGACGCAGCTTTCGATAACATAGTGATCGATGGACACTCTCCCTCCAAATCCTAGCTAAATTCACCAAAATAATCCGTTAAAAACGGACAATTCCACATCTCCTATACACATAAATCAACTTACAATTTTAAAAAGCAAATCGATCATCATTTTAATTTCTCAAGGAAAGAAGTAATTGACTTACAGGTAGTAAAACGAGCGAGTTTCTGGCGTTGGTGATGTTTTGATCCTTGTTCGAGGAAACTGATAGCTGGCAAATACCAATTTTGAACTGTACGAATTGAAGAGTCAGTAGCTGTTGATTTCGAATTTTGATAATTAGAGATCAAGGAAGTTGGAAACCAGTAGGAAATTCTAATTGGATTCGAAGTAGCCATTGCATTCAAATTCTGCTTGCGTTTCTTCTTCTCTTTCTCTGTCAATTAAATTCTTCATCGGTGATGGCAAATAAGAGTTGTTA
>CAOJBJ010564638.1:0-17381 GCA_948291685.1 Euphorbia celastroides | reverse complement strand
TTCAGTAGGTAGTGTAGTCCACGCGCTTCGCCATTGGCTAGAAAGTGACTTTATGTCACTGTCAGGTTGCTGTTTTTGTCTTCTAGTGCTTCTCTCATCATTAAATGCTCTGACAGTTGGTGAGGCGCATTTAATGCTTCTTGTACACTGTGGTTGATCTTCTTAAGCACACTAGGACATTTCAAATTTGTTTGTGACCGGATCCAACTTGGTCCACGTGGATTCCGGATCTTCTCCTTTTGCAGTCTTCCGAAACTTCCTGATCCGGACCTTCTCCTTGCATTTTGATCTCTCGGATTTTGCTATGCTGCTTTGACTTTGGATCTTGTTTATCTTCAAACATTCTTCGAAGTGGGTCGGATCTTTGACTTGGCAGATCTTTTAACTTAAACGAGCCACTTCCAACAGATGACATTATTGAAAGTCAAATTAATAAGGAGTTGACATGTGTCACTTAGGAGGAAAAATTGTGCATTTTTTGCAAGTTGAGGGGGACGAGAGAAATTTTTAAAAATTTAAGGGAGCAAAACAAATATTGGGACAAATTCAAGGGGTCTTGATAAATTGGACCTAAAATCAATTAACATATGTTAAAATCATCTGCACACTTATGTTAATTAACTTTTGTCTATTTCTAATTTAATACCTTTAATGTTTATTTTAAAATGCAAATGGTGTAATCATCTTGTCTATAGTCTTCCATATTAGCTAGACCTAAAGCACGAGTTCATATGCATAACATTCCCAATTTTCAATTATTAAGTGGGCCTCATGTTGCTAAAAAGTGATTAAGATCCAGAAGTTAAGTATATTATATTGGATTTGGATTCTTTGCAATTTAAAAAGTACTGGAGAGAAAAGTTGAGCTCATCAAGAGCATTCATTTGATAATCAATAGTTGAGATTTGGTCAGTTTTTACCCAATAAAAATTCATTTTTTCAATCCGAGTCTTTCTCTCTCTAACTGCAGAACAAAGATACTGCATAGAATCCTAATCCATATTAGAAACCAATGAATATATGATTAGCAATAATTGAGGATCTTGACACATTAGTAAAAGTGGTAAGTGATCGAGACCAAGTGCGCAAATCTTTTACCAGTAAAAGAAGGTTCATAACCTTTCAAACCCCACTCCTTCTTGGCTGCCTATATTTAGCTAGTACATTTATATAACTTTTTTGTTTTCATTTATCAAATATTGTACATGTCTATATAAAAACTACTCTTTCAACACAGTTTAGTTTATTCAGATCTTCAACGATTGAACTTGGCAACTTGCAACCATAGAGAAATGTTTAATAACTGTCATGGAACCGTTTTATCCAAAAACTTAAGCTGATGGGTAAGGCCCAATCTTAGTATTTATAATATCTCTGATACTTCCCCGCACGTGAATGTCTCTTGGGGCTTGAAGCGGGTACAACACAGACCCACTCTACCATGTGTTGAAACTTAACTCAACAAATGGAGCTGCCAGGATTCAAACTCCCGACCTTTAGATCAATGAGGATCTGATACCATCTCATGGAACCGTTTTACCCAAAAGCTTAAACTGGTAGGTAAGGCCCAATCTTAGTATTTATATTTATCTCTGACATTATGAACCACCAAAGTTGATGACAAGCTGTATAATGGGCATTATATGAGCAAAAGAGGAGGTATAATGACCATAGAAATCCTTTAAACCGTTAAAACTAACAAACATGAATGTAATGATCATTATACAAGTAACAATGGAGGTATAACGACAATTATAGCATGTCAAAATCCTTTAAATCACCACAACAATCATATCAGCAAAAGACGAGGTATAATGTCCATTATAGCTGCGAAAGAGTAGGTATAGCAGCAATTATACCACACCAAAATCCTTTTAGAAACCATAACCAATAAAGAGGTAGGTATAGTAGCCATTATGCTAACAAAAACTAATAATGAGGTATATTGGCATAATCAATAATGAGGTATATTGGCCATTATACTAGGCCAAAATCCTTTGGACCACAAAAACTAACAAAAGTGCAGTCATAATGGCCATTTTACTAGAAAAAAAAAGATGTATAATGGGAAGTACACTGTCAAAATCATTAAACCACCTAAATAAACAAACATGGGTGTTATTCAAGTTTTAAACTTGTTTTACCCTCAAAATTCAGCACCAAAATTGTATAAATACATCAAAATGAAAGAAAGAAGAAGAAGATGAGTGAGAAATTCATCACGTCTGTTGATATTCTAATAGTTGACACACTTTTGAGCTTTACTTCGAAAGTCAATTAAGATCAATACAAATGAAGTTTTCAAGTTTTGGAAGATTATTAACTTAATTTGTTGCATTGAAAAGTGATTTCCAAACAAACTTCTAAAAAAACGGAAAGAAAAAGAATTGAATAGTGAATTAGATATGAATTCAAAATTTGTAACATTCACATTTTATTTCTTTTACAAGAAGAAGAAGAATAGAGTTGAAAAGAAGAATAACGAATCGAAATACATGATAAACAAAAACAAGATAGCTAAGAAGAAGATGAAGGAGGAATGAAGAAGCAATATAGGGGAATGCATATGTATTAAACCTTAATTTTATTTTTTTATGGGTTTTAAAACAAATGTCCAAGCCTATAAAGAAAATTTCATCCAATACATAAAAAGTAAGTATTAATAAACCACACATCCGCTTTGTCTTACCCTATTTTTTAACTATTCCATTTTCCCATTTCAGTGATTTCACTTGTTGTTCCCATTTTTTCTCCATCACCATTGATCTAGCTCGAGCTTCGCAGTTGTCGGATCCAGCTCGTGCTCCGCCACTACCTATCTAGAAAAAGTTCTGCCAACAAATCAAGTCCCCATTAACGTTGCCGATGGATCTAGCACCCAATCACGCCGTCACCAGATCTAGCCCCCAGCTCTACCCCTAGTCATGTTGCTACCAGATCCAGCCCTGAACTCCACTTACAATCACGCCATCGCCAGATCTCGTATTTCATATCTCGTTGAATCTCAAATCTCGCCAAATGTCATATCTCACCTTTGCCTATTGATCCACCTTCGTTGACGATAGTCCAAAATGCCTTAGAACTCATTAGCGCTGCCACTTCTCAACTCAAATCTGCTGTCCATCGCCATTTTCGAGTCCCTTACACTGAAAAAAGCTCCCCGTCACCATCGAGTACACCAATCTTAACTCTAGTACATCTCATTTTCGTACTTAGAATTAAAGCATATTTGATTGTTTTTTAGATGGTTAGTGAAGTTTGTGGTGTTTTGGCAATTAGTAGTTCGTTTTCTTATTTCCGTGTTACATTATTTTGGTGATTTGAATTGGATTTCGGTGTTATTAATATATAGTATTACGAGTTTTCATCTATAATGTGTGTTATAGATCCTACAAGATATGTTATAGGATATTGTTGTATGATCCTATGAAACATGTTATAAGATCTATAACACGTGTTATAGGGCTTATAACAATGTTATATGATGTTTAAGTATATAAGAAGAATTTTTAAAGACTTTATTATGTAATAAGAAAATTTTGAAAAAAAACATTTTTCATATGAAAATATATCAATATGGATTTCGTGTTACAGATAAAAATGAAACGAATAAAATATTTTATAGAATTGAGGCAAAAAATTCAATAGTTTGAAGATATGACGTTTTGAATTTTGAAATTCAACTTAATTAAGAGAGTGAGTGTTACGAAAGATATATCAAAGAATTGAGAAAGGAATAGAAAAAAAATTAAAGGTCTTATGCATCAGTAACCACCTAAAGTTGTCCCGAATAGCTCCTCGCCCCTTTGAACTTTTAAAAGTTCCTCTCACCCCCTTGAACTTGTTCATAAGAGCCTCTCACTCCCTAAATGTATTTGAAAAGTGCCTTTAAACCCAAGAATTCCACATGTCAACTTATGATTGAATGGAAAAATGAAATTTTAAAAAAGTCAAGCCAATTAGAAGTTGACATGTGGCGTTTAGGGGGCAAAGAGGTGCATTTATTAAGTTGAAAGGGGCTAATAGATACATTTTTTTGAGTTCAAGGGGGCGAGAGGAACTTTTGAAAGCTCAAGGGGACGAGGGCTATTCGGGACAACTTCAAGAGAGTCCTAACACATTGGACCAAAATAAAAAGTTGAAAGTTAACCTATTAATAATTGTTGACATGGCCATAAAAAGTGTAAAATAATCTCACTTTACAAATGCCCTTTTTAAGGGTTTTCACAAAATTACCTTAAAAAAGACCCCAACCTTGGGCTCTACCCTATAGATTTTACAAATACGTGATTCGTGAATGCACTCTTTACCCTTCATCTTCACTACTTCGCTTCCATATGTCCTCCTTCTTTTCCTAATTTTACTACCTCCATCTCTATTTGAGATTTAATTTTTTTGTGAAATCGATATGTTTACTATGCCATCTATAAATTCTAGTGAGATCGGTGGGCTGTAGAACGGAGGTTCGGTCGAGAAAACAACGAAATCTAGTGGTAGCATGACGAGATCTTGTGGGAATTGGGGTTTTTTCGGATTGGCATTTTTTCGACGAGATTCGACAAAATTTGTACTGGAAACGGTAACGAAAAGCTGCGAGAAGGGAACAACCGGCTGTAGAAAAGAGGCAGGGACGGGAACACATTGAGATTCAACGGATTGGGGTTTTATGTAGTGTTGGTCCTGAGATGGCTAAGACAAAGTACTAGAGGGGGGTGAATGGTACTTTGTAACTTTTTCGGCTTGTTTTAAGTTTATGCCCTTTTAAAAAATCTTCTGTCAATCTTAAAATGATAAATGCAATAATGTAAAATGCGTGGAATATAAATTGCAGTAAAGTAAAAGAGTAGGGTTAGAGAGATTGATACGCAGCGGATTTATCTCGGTTCGGTCGCAACCTACTCCAGTCCCCAAGTCGACTTGACTTGAGATTTCCAACTATCTGTTTTCTTTACGGGCAGAAAACAAGCCTTTCTTGATACTTTTTGCGGGCTCAAGTATCAAACTTTACAATTCTTTTTGCGGGCGCAGAACTAACCCAATAACTTTTCCGGGAGCAACTATCAGAACCCAATAGCTTTTACAGGCACAACTATCAGAGCCTTCCTCCGATACTTTTTGATGGCTCAAGTATCAAATCGGTGTTTGGAATCGGTGAGTAATTCCTTTTCCTCTTCGTTTATCTTAATATCAAATTGAGGACTTGCATTGTCATAAGGAGAACTTTCATTATTTGAAAAGTGAAGGAAGTCCAAGTATGTTGACAAATTCAAAGAGAAAATATATAGATAAGATTCTGTGCATAAGTGATTTATTACATGGTTTTCAAGTAGAATCTTTCTATGCTATGAAAAGGATATTCAAATCTCTTTAGAAGTATTTTCAAAAATGTCATATGAAAAACTATCTATTTGAACAAAAGTATTTTTTTTCTTATTGATTATGCTTTTTCAAGTATCGAATCATAAAATCTTCTTGATTTGAAAATTGCCTTTTTATACATTTTCACATTTTTAATGTTTTGTTTTGACTTTAAAATGCATCATATTTTGAAAATGCATTTTTTCATGACATTTAGCATACATGTTTTCATAAAGAGATTTTTAAAGGCAAAAATTCCTAATAAAGCAATTAAAAGTCGCTAACCCTTAAGGACTCAAAATTAGTTGAGTACCGAAAATGTGTTTTGCAGGTACAACAAAAAGCCAACTTGTTCATAACTCTTTCAAAGAAATTCCCAAGCTTAAGCTTATCCAAGTTTTCAAACCCATTCCAAGGCTCAAACTCATAAAAAGACCGGTCTACCAAGATATTCCAAAAATTTGTGCAATTTCAAAGACATACCTAATCTTCCGAGAGCTCTCTAAAAATTCCCTCTATTTGAATCCCTTACATGCCTCAGAATCAATGCGTCATCTATGCATCTGAAAAGAAAGAAAGCAGTTACCAAATCAATGTGTCATCTACACATTGTTATTGGAAATATAGGCGAGGGATCAATCACTTGAAAATAGTAGGGTTAGAGAGATTAATATGCAGCAGATTTATCCTGGTTCGGTCGCAACCTACTCCAGTCCCCAAGTCAACCTGACTTGAGATTTCCAACTATCTGTTTTCTTTACGGGGCAGAAAACAAGCTTCTGCTTATTCGCATTTGTTCAGTGAGATTTGATGAAATCGACACGGAAATTGGTGACAACAGGCTGCGGGAAGGCAACGATGGGTTGTGGAATGGCAGCATGGATGAGAAAATGCGAGATTCAGCGGAGGGATGACGAGATTCGAAGGGAACATGGGTTTTTCGCTAAATTCACGTTTTTCCGGCGTGATTCCAGTCGGTAGCGGGTTGTTGGTTATGCTACTACTGCAACATTTTTTTGGTTGTATATTATTAATATTTTCATTTACTTTTTGGTTAATCATTGGACTAAGTCGAATGAAATTTTATTGTTAATGGTATACTACTTTTATAATTACAGTGCAAAAGTGTTATACCATTTCACAATTTGGTATTACCATTGTTATATTAAGAGTAAAAAGTGTTATACTAAAATTAAAAATCAATATACCAATTTTATATAGAAAGTAAAATTGATATATACTTTCTTTAAGAATGGTATACTGCTTTTATAATTATAGTGCAAAAATGTTATACCTATTAAAAATTTGGTATACCATTATTACATCAAAAGTAAAAAGTGTTATACTAAAATTAAAAATTAATATAATGATTTTATATACAAACTAAAAATTGATATAAAAAATAATTGGTATATCGATTTTGTACCAAATATAAAAATTATTATACCATAAACTAAAATTGCTATACCGATCTTAATTTGGTGTAACAATTTGAATTTAAGAAGAATTTTGACAGAAATACATCAATATGAATTTTTCTTCGAAGATAAAAATATAACGAACAAAATATTTTAAAAAACGTGTCAAAAAAGTTAACGATTTAAGAGATATAGTCATTTAAAATTTGGAAATCTAAATTAATTAGGAAAGAAGTAGTGGGGATCACCCCTTCATCAAATTTAGGTATGCTTATATAGTTAAGTTAAATTAGGCATAGTTACAAAATGAAAAGTTGTCTAAGGTATAACTAAATTCCAATCAATTATTGAGACATTGGCTAAAATTTTCCTTTATGCAAACGATAAACTTAAAAAAGTACCCCTAAGATTTAACTCATTTGCGAAATGGGCTTAAGGAATTTTTTTATTTTCAAAAAAGGGTTATGTGTTTTAATTTTTTTTTTTTTTTTTGTATATAGAGGATTCTTAATATTAATTATGTTACAAAAAGTGGGTAATCTTATTTGTAGAATTGGTTTGATAATATGTCATTTTTCTCTCTAACTAGAAGTTGGCATATGACATTCATGTGGTTAAGAATCATAAAAAAAGCCAACTTTAGGGGGTTGAAAAAAGTTTTTAAAGCTAAAGGAGCAATAAATTTTGATGCCAACTTTAGGAGAGTAAACTATGTATTTGGCCTTGTTGGAGTTGCTGAACTGAACCAGTACTAGATCCACTTCATAAAGTTTGAAGCAAAAAAAATCCTAAATCACAAAAGACAAAATATGAAGAAAACGAAAGAGGATTGAACACAGAGAAGATCCGGACTTAGAACAACTCCAGAATCCAGTAAAAAAGAAAAGCTCCGGATTCACAAAGATAATATCTACTCCAGAATTAAACACTTTGGGAAATACAAAGTGTATAAAATAAGATTCAAACAGTCTCAAAGGTGCATTTAATGCTCAACCATCAAGCTGCATCATTTAATGAAGAGAGAGCACAAAAAGACAAAAGCGGTAGACTGATGGAGACATAAAGCGCGTGGACCTCGAAGGACAACCAACCAAGGAGCGTGTGTGGAGCACGGTCCATACAGCCCGATGATGAATGTTTAACCTATTTCCAGGTATGGGCAAAATTCTAGCGGAGCAGGCAGAAGACCGATTGTGCATCCGAGAACTTTGGAGCTTCGACTCTATGAGGGTTGAATTCTAGAGCTTAGACTCCATAATGTCTGGAGTCCTGAATCCATAATGTCCCTAAAACACTAGAGCTTAGACTCTGTAATGTCCAGAATTCCCAATTCCTAATGCCTGGAACTTAGACTCTGTAATGTTCGGAATCCCTGATTCCTAATGATCCTGGAGCTTGGACTCCAAAATGTCTGGAATCCCTGATTCCGTAATGTCCTAGAGCCCTGACTCCAAAATGTTCAAACCCTGGAATTCTAAAAAAATCCAGAAGTGTTCAAATGCCCTAGAGTTCCCAAAAATTCCAGAAATGTTTGGAACCTCGATTCCATCCAAATGTCTCAGAAAACCTAAACCCGAAAAATCCCAAAAAACTCAAAAAACGGCACAAATCTCTCTCGAAAGGATTTTTACCGAAAAAGTCAAAGTTACTATACAAATGACGGCTAGGTTGACCCTCTTGATGACCGCCATGTGTCACCTTCCAAAAGGTGTAATCTATCCGATCGGCTAGATTGCACCTAGTCTATCATAAGTGTGATCTAGCCGATCGACTAGTTACACCTATGGGTGAAACTAGTCGATCGGCTAGATTGACACCCCGAGATGGCTATAAAAAGCCCTCTACTTCAACCCTCCAAACACACCTCTCCACATCCAAAACACCTTAAACAACTCCCAAATGCTCTAAATCGCTTCTAAAGCCTTTCTAAAGCTTTCTAAGCCATTCCTAAGCCATCCTAGGCATTCTTGATCGAGTCTTTCCCCTAGAAAACCGATCCCGAAGCTGTCGAAAGACCCTAGTACCTAGGCATCTACTGAATTCACTCCAAGCCCCGCATCTCGAGCAACCTACTATTAGGTTAGTCGAGGTTCTAGATCCAAAACTCTCCTATGCCATTTCCACCAGAAATTCTGCCGAAATTCCCAGAGATTTCACATCCTATACCCTTCTATAGTCTCCTATAGCTTGGGATTCTCTCTCAAATCTCCGATCCAAGTCGGAATACTGTCCAAGTAAATATCCTATCTTACTCAAATATCACCAAAACACAACTCGGAGTTCTCCCGATCTATACACAATCGGTCCCAAACTGGCCCAAAGGAAAAGCCCTACACCCAAGAAAGGTAAACTGAGGGTTCTTGGCTATCACACCCAACTTTATTGCATTGATTGATTGCATCATAACGCATATGCATGTGATTCTAGTTTTCTTGTTCTGAACGTACACAAGAACGCACGGTAAGCTTGTACCCTACACTGTTTAAATTACACAAGGTATATAAAGCAAGCATGTAATAAAATATACCCTAGATATACACACTAATGTGAGTCATTTTATGATATATCATTGATAATGTTTGATCGATATCATGAGTATTTCTTTTGCACGAACCCGTTTCTCTGTTAATTCCTGGTTATGAGCTGAACCAGGTGGCGACTCCAAAACTGTATTTAAGAAAACGATTTGCTATTAAGCGATGGGTTTTCCAATCTCTTTTAAACCAAATGTTTTGGCATATCATAACCGACCCAATATCTTTTAATGCGAGATACGAGGTATTCAAACCTCGATATCTAGGCCCTTGGCTTGATTCTGACGCAAGATCTCCCTCCCGTTGTAAGAAAGTGCCGTGACAGGTGACCCCTATCCACCCTCCATGTAAAACAGTTTGGAGTCACCACCCGGTTAAGCTCATAACCAGGAATTATCGGAGAAATAAGTTTGGGCAAAATATTTACTAACGGTATCGATCCAACATTAGTATAACATATCATGAAATAACTCACAATACAATGTGGCTAGGGTATTTTTTATCACATGCTTTCTTTATAAAGTAAAACAATATACCCTACGAAATCACTTCATTAGTTGAGTGTGGGTTAGGAACACTTACAAAGTATCCTTGCATTTGTTCATAGTAAAGAAATCCATGACCTCGAACAGATTCTTTTGGATGCAATCAATCAATGCAATAAAATTGGGCTTAGGAGCCAAACCCTCAATTAACCTTTCCTTGTGTCGGGTTCTTTCGATGGGCCGGTTTGGGGTCAATTGTGCAGTTGTTTGGAGAACATCGGTAGAACTTCAGGTTGTATTTTGGTGATATCTGAACAAGACGAGGCCTTGATTTCAGAAAAATCTTGACTAGGGTTGATGATTTGAGAGACAATCCCAAGTTATAGGACGCTATAGAAGGGTATAGGAAGTGAAATCCATACAAGAAGTTCTGCAGAGTTTCGGGATGATTAGTATAGGAAAGGTCATGGATCGGATCTTCGACTACCCAGCAGTGGTTTGCCTGAGATGCAAGGCTTAGGGTGAAGTCAGTCTATCCCTAGGTACTAGAGTCTTTCGATAGCTTCAGGATCAATTTACCGGGGGAAATGCTTGATCGGGATTTCCTTGAATAGGACTTAGGATGGCTTTAGAAAGCTCGAGAATGCCTTAGATTGGCTTTTAGAGAGATGTCATCAAGTGTTGGAACTTGAGAGGTCGGGTTTATCAAGCTTCATGCTTGAGAGATCGTTTGGAATGGTGGGGGAGAGACCTTTTATAGCCATCTCAGGGAAGGTATCTAGCCGATAGGCTGGTTTCAACATAGACTGAAACCAGTTGATCGGTTAAAAATAGCCTATAACGAGGCATAGGTGGTACCTAGTCGATCGGCAGATTAGCAAGCCTTTTAGAAGTAGTCATGTGGCAGTCATCTAGTCGACCGACCAATTGCTTAGTCTAAGGGATTTTTTACTTCCTGCAAAATCCTTTCGGGAGAAATTTGAACAGTTGTCGAGTTTTTGGGGATTTTTTGAATTAAGGTTTTTGGGATTTTTGGGTTCTCCGGATGCACATTCGGTCTTTACCGGCTCCGCTCAAAATTTTCACCGTTCCTGGAATAGGTTAAATTTTCATCATCGGGCTGGATGGACCGTGCTCACAGTTTGCCCCTCGCACGCAGGACTTTTATTGCATGACAATTAAAGTTATGATGCCCGACTAGTGAGTACGGTAAACATGTGGCACAAAACAGCTTTGAAAACATTTTTGAAAGGCAATTTTCTGTTGAAAACATTTTTGAAAGGCAATTTTTGTCAAAATTCGCTAGGGATTGTATATTCTTTGGTCCGCTATGGATCCATGTAATTTTAAAAATTTTCCGCTGGGGAAATACATTTTTACATCCGCTGGGGGTAAAGCTTTGTTTCTTAGGGAAACGTGTAGTGATTAGATTCACTGGGGAATTCGGTCGTGACATTCAATAGAGTTGGTCTGCCATGGATCCATACTTGGGTTTTAAAAATTTTCCAGTGGGGCTATGAGTTGATCAACTTATGATTCGAACTCGAAGACCGTGGCAATTTGGTGATGCATCAGTAAAATTCCTGAAAATTCAATTTTGAAAATTTTGGCTCACCCATTTTGAAAAAAAAAATATTTTTTCATGCATGGATGAAAAACTCATCGGGGATATCCTGGGACATTGATTATCCGAAAAACATGCTAATTAAATGAAATGAACTGGAAGGAGGTAACTAGCCGATCGGCTAGGATACCATTTTATCTGATTGGTTGAAAAAGTAACCGTTACCGCGCAACGGTAACTTTGGCATTTATGGGGTGAAATAGTTGGCTGGCAGATTGGCACCCTCTATATATTCAGCCGCGAGGTACCCTTCCCCTCCACTGATTCTTCATTCTTCTCCTCTATTTTCTTGCATTCTCTTTGCTTCCTAAATTCGAGTTTCCGTGGCGCTCTTTTCCTCTTTCAGTTTCTTGCTCCGATTTTTTACCACGGTTATGTGGCTCAAAATTTTCAACTACTGAGCAGAGAGTCCGCCTCGGACCACGAGCTCATCCAAGTCGACGCAGACGGGGAGATAGTTGATGAGCATTTGGCTCAAGATTGAGGCTTCATAGCATCAGATCATCCATATAACCGACCCCATCTAACATGAGATCAAGGCTTGTGTTGGTTGGTTGGTACACTTTTGCTAACTTGTATAATCGATACATAGATTTTCAGCGATGAACCCTGGCCAAAATTGGTTTGCCTTGCAGAGTGCCTGATGGTTTCCATGGAGCTTTCATTCCAATCACATTGCCACATATGCCCAAAACTTAATCATAATTTGTAGAATAAAGAAAATGCAGAAAGCTCAAGAACAATGAAATTCAGAACTGAAACTTTGCTGGAAAATGGATGATCATTTTTATTGATTCAATGAATGTCTTATATAGACTTAAAAGATGACTCTGTCAATCCATAATCCACTAACAGAATTCCAAAGCGGACTGAACTGGAAAGTAGGAACAAATAATGGAGCTAAGAAATAGATACTGAAGTCAGAAAAAAATAACGACTTAATTTGAGTGGTACTGATGTTGAATAAATAACTTTAACATAGTTTGCTAAGAATCTGTTGAGTTCATTAGCTAGTTGCTTGTTTTAGTATCTATATATTGTTTTACAAATATATATAAATTTTTCAAAACAATTTCCCAAAGATAAGTTCATATGTATTAATTAACTAGAACGTATGTTGCGCTTTATCCCTGAAAAAGGAGTTGTTTTGAGTGGTTTGCTTCCAATGTTTTTGCATTTTCACTCTAATACATGAATATCAGTAAAGGTCGATTGGTCTAATTGGTCACTTGTATATAAATCTTGTGGTGATAAATTAAATATGATATTTTGTTCTCATTCTGAAGTGATGAGCGTTTAGAAGATCTTAAACATCAATTCTGTCGAATAAGAATTGTAATATCCCAAATATAAAAGCAGAACACAACATTGTTCAATCTTAACTAAAGTACAGAAATTTGTAGTCAAACAAATGAATTACGAAACGATAATTAAAATTGTAGAAGCCATGGACTAGATGTGGCCTTGTAGAATTTTCTGACACTGAGGTAGATCCAACGGTGGAGGCTGAACAGTCTGCAACTTTCCAACTCCATTTTCAACCAAGAAACTTATAGCCAAACCCCAATTCAAATGATCATCAAGGTGGCAATGAAGCAGCCAAATTCCCGGGTTTTCTGCCTCAAACCGGATAGCGACCCAACCACCCGGAGGCGTCCCAATGGTATTCCTAACGGGCGGGTCAACCTGGTTGAACTTGGCCTGGTCAGTAGCCGGGTTGAAATTCCCCAAGCCCATCCCAACCACAGCAAACTGGTACCCATGGAGATGCATCGGCTGGTCCTCAACAAAGGACATATTGTTGATGCTCGCGGCGAACCAGGTCCCATTTGGGCCCTGGCACCGCGGGCTGTTAGGGTTAGTGCAGTTAATAAGGCCCAATCCCACAGTGAAAAATAAACTCTGGTCGATCTGAGTGGGGACTTTGACCCGGTGAGGACTTCTTAGTTGGGAAGCGAAAGAATTGGCGGTGTTTGTGTCATTGTAGGCTGGTAATTGGGGGAAAACCGGCGGTCCTTTGTTTGGGGAGTTGGGGGATTCGTATTGGAGAATGGCTGTTGTGATTGTGTTGTCAAAGGCTGCGTTATGGGCTGTAACATAGGCCCGAGCTGCCATATAGTAGCGGCGTGGAGTTTGATTACAAGTGAGCAGAGCGTTGGTTGTCTGGCCTGGAGCGATCATGATCGTTGATGTTGTGAAGGGCTTGGTGTAGGCAGCATCGACGCCCACAATTGTAAGTTGGTGATTTGCTACTGTGAAGAAGAGTTCTTAATTTAACGCCACGTTGATTATTCTTAGGAGGATTGTCTCACCGGGTACCACAGGAAATACCATAGTTTCTACAATAAAAAAAAAAAGAACATTATCGAAAAATGCTGCAGAATATCGAAAAAAAAGCAAGAGGAATCAACAAACCTTTTTTTGAACATCTATAGAGATCTCCGTGCTGGCCATTTATAGTGAAGGCATCCGAAACATTCGGTGCTGCTCCTGTGAAAGTTGCTAACTTTAGAACATCCATAGGATTTCTATCCCACGATTCCCCTGTTAATCAATAGTATCAGTTTCTAATAACTGTAGATATTACCAAAAAAATTTAAAATGACTCGATAAATGGGTTGCCAAGAAGAATTGGAATCTCTCTTTTGGGCATTGGAAATGGATAAGGAGAACCCAATTTGGGATAGATAATGAGAGCACCATAAACCGTGGCTCCTGTGAGCATGCCACCACAAAGTGCCTTGCTGGTTTTAAATAGTGAACCGATGCTTGTAGCTATTTCCGGGTACTATTGGACACTGAGTCACCATGTCAGGGCCATCTGCCCATGGGTTCTGGAGTTGGCGCACCCGTGCCTACAAAGACAACATTCAACAATGTATATATACACTTATTACAGCCTCGAGAAAATTAGTAATATGCAACAGAAATTGCAATGAAAAAATCTGTTGTTTTTGCTTAAATAATATTAGAATTACCAATGGAGGGTGATATTATATCGAGCTTTGTTTATAGCTTTGATGACAAGAGTATCACCGTCTCTCACTTCCAATGTTGGTCCAGGAAATAGGCCATTTACTGTAATTGTGCTATGTGTTCTGCACAACCTCTACACTGGCTTAGCTTCAATCTGTTTCATTTTTTATAACTAGTCACCGAAAGTCAGCTCCTAGTTGCTTTCCTGGAACTTCGGCCGTTGTCTCTACCTGAAAAACATGGTGGTTAGGATCGAGGGCCACCCTTGGGGGGACTCTCCGATACCTAAGTCAGTGAGTGTTATGAGAATAAATTGGCAAAGTAACAGCTATGGCTCTAGAATTACGTACCTTTGGATTCAGGGCTATGGGTTATTTATAGGCAATATGCCTTGTTCTTCACGTTGGAGAGTCCAATCTGTTTAGGATTCACTCTCTTTCCTCTTTTAGACTTCCTTCTCAATTAGGATTCTTGACAACGGAAACCAAATCCCCTAAAAATTCGGGATTTCTTCCTTATCAGATAAAGATTCACGGAACCGGCTAGACTAACCTTACCCGGTAACCGGTTGAGCCGGTTTATTATGCTGACAATACTCGTGCAAGCCACCACCTTTTTCTATGGTAAAGAACACGATGTTACCATTCAGGCAGTAATTAGACCAACATAGGTCTCAGGTCAATTTTGCTGATAATGTTATCAAAAGTCCCCCCACAGGTATAGAAGAAGCTTTAGCGCTTCATTCTCCGCTATCTGTCTCTACATAACCACATCACAAATAACCTTTTAGTGAAACGGAGAGTTTTGACGAAACTTCTCAAGGCAGCTTGCGATGTTTAAGTAGCTTTGATCTCCATCGTTGGTTTCACCAACTGTCTGATCGCTTCACTGAAGCTTTACACGTGGTAATCTGTGTCAGTCTCCCCCTTACTTAAGACGTCTTCTTCCTCATTTCAGCGTTTCGCAACCGTTGAAACTTTGATTAACTGATTCCGGCCAGAATTCTTCCGATCGACGTGATCTTTTTCTGGCACTTTCACTGGCACCGTTAACCTTTCGCTACCTATGGGTTATTCTATGCAAAAACATGTACTTTTTCTTTGCCTTGCTATTCCTATTGCTTTTCATTTCTGGATTTGAAACTTATAGAAGAAGAACCATCACTAGCTCTTGAATTTTTGTTTCTTCTAAACTTAATTTTTACCCCGTTTGATCTTGTTGTAACAACTAAAATTGAACTTTAGTGTTTGTGTGCATGAACCCTAGGTTAGGTAGTCCCTCCCGGCTAAAATTAGGTGTAGAATCCTTTAGATTCTAGATAACCAATCTCACACAAACTTTATTTTCAGACCGTTTCATGGGCATTGATTTTGTTGACCTCTCATCCGAGTCTTCAACTTCAAGTGACGATGATTGTAGCTTTATCTATGAGAACATAACACCCATAGATGTGAAGCCTTTGAACATATCTGACCCTTCTAACCATCTCAATACCTCTAGGTCATTCATTTCAGCCGGTGAGAAGCTCTTTAATCATAACGCCAACTGTAACTGCTCACTCTGCAAGTACTTCACTCCTTATCCAAATCCTGCCTCAAACTTGAGTGCGATTGTATTATATAATCCCTCACGTAAAAAAAAGGATTCCGCCTCAAACGTTCATCAAGAAAAAACATGGTGACTGGTACTATCAACATTCACCAGTTTCCGAACGAAGACCCAGATAAGCTCCAAAAAGAGGGAGAGAAGGAAAAAGAGAGAAAACTCACACCTCGGGTTGAAGAGATGGTATCCACCATGAGTATCAATTTGAAATGGATGCAATTGTTTTTGAATGGCTGCAACGATGCGAATACCGCCTCCCCGAAGAAAATGAACGCGTGAATGCAGCTCTAGAAGGATGGTTCAACATTTACAAAATTCAGGTTTGGAGGGGATTTTGCTACCCTCTTCCAGAAGGCATATGTGATTTACTTATATTTTGGAATACATGTCCGGCTCAAATCCATCCAAATACATGGACCGACATTGTAGGCCACTATGTGCTTTGTCAGGGTTTTGACCGACCCTTCAACACCTAGTTCTTCAAACATCTTGGCAGCGCGAAGCTCAACAAGAATGAAGACCATCATCACTTTGAGGGAATCAGAGATACTTTTATTACTTCGCTAACCGGGTACAATTGGTAAAGAACTGGAAATCGGATTTCTTTTACATCAAAGTTAATCCTGAATATCACAAATTTCCAACCCGGTGGAGACCTCGCTTTTCAAGAATTATTCCTTTTAAACATCCAAAATGGGAAACCCATGAGACGGTTTTATTGTTCGACGAACTCATCCAACGCATGTGGTCTTGGTCTACCACATCAAATGCCTTTTTAAATAGGCAACAGTTGAAACATTTCGAGCCGGAAAGTAGAAAAATTACTTACTTAGGAGAACTATACCAACCGAAAGGTATTTTCTCCAAGCTTAACTTTTCCTTCCTTTAATTTTATTTGACGCAGAATGGTGAACATTGGGAGCAAAGTTAGCACGGTGTTCCAACAGACTATTCAAAATAATGCTACTCCTGCCGGTAGCAATGATAAAACTTCTGATACTACTATTGATGCTACCGATGCAGCGAAGAAGGGCAAAAAAGGAGCAGGGCCGACCCACAAACGCAAGAACGACAATAGATCGACCGGTTCTTCAAAGCGCTCCAAGGGCAAGGACAAGGTTATAAGCTTGTCTTTGTTCTGACCAACTATATACTTACAAAATTTCTAACTTATAGATTTCCAGGTAATCGAGGCGGGCAATGATAACCAGGTTATCGATGATGAATGTTTAACATGTTTCTGTGAATACTCGATTTTTCGGCTCCAAAAAGCCAATTGAAGTACAAAGCGCAGCTCCGGTGGAAGTCTCCAGAAGCATGCCAATATACCACTTGAATCGTCCGCAACGGAACGAGGATCCCAGAAGTGGTCTCGGATTTA
>CAOJBJ010564383.1:0-12793 GCA_948291685.1 Euphorbia celastroides | reverse complement strand
TAGACTTTAAGTCTAAATGCTTCTTTTGAAGGCTTTAATGCAATGTGATTTGGGTTTATTTTTACCAAATTAGTTTATAGACTTTAAGTCTCAATGCTTCTTTTGAAGGCTTTTAATGTGATGTGATTTGTACCTAAATTCATTTTAGGATTTAGTTGAAAAAGTGTGACTTTAAGTAAAGATTGATTGATTAATTGTAAGTGTGTCTAAATTCATTTTAGGGCTTAATTCCAAGTTGTGGGTGACTTATGCCAATTTTAGGTTCAATTTTAGAGTTCCCTTTAATTGACCATTTTAAGTGATTTTAGTGAAGAATGGTCATTTTAGACCGAAGATGAATGATATGCAGAGATAAAGGGAAGGAAAGTATACCTTATTGGCTTTTGATCCACTTCTCAAATCCAGATTAGTTCAATTAAATTTTAGTTTTAGTTCAAATTTAATCGGACAGCAATTCGGTATGCAATTCAAAATTAAGACTCTTAAATTAAATCGACAGACAAAAAGCTTCGAACGGATCGAATAAGGACTGAAAGATTAAGAAGAAGACTAGTGCTCCGAATAGTCTGGGGCCCGGAATACTGAGGCAGAGGGGGGGTATATATAGTGAAAAGGGCTGAAAACAGCCTTCCCGCGCGCGCCAAGGCCGTTCCGGTCTGGATTTACCTGTTCGGTGCAATTTTTCGCGTTTTTCGCGATTTTCGGGAGCGTCGGACTTCCGAAAATTAATCCGAGATCAGTTCTGTGATCATCGTTCCGTTGCGGATGTTTCGAGTGGTTTATTGGCATGCTTCCAGAGACTTTTACTGGAGCTATGTTGTGTGCTTCGATTGACTCTTTGAGCCGGAAAATCGAGTATTCACAGTTTCATTTTCCATTTTTAATACTTTGGTTGAACTTGGAACTATAAAATTGATTTAAATTGTGATTATTAGGTATGTGAGCTTTGATGAGAAAAACCTGTTCTACTACTTCATTGTTTCTGAGAGAAATCCTGCAAAAGATGCAGTTGTTCTATGGCTAAATGGTGGACCTTGCTGCTCTAGCCTCGATGGCTTTGTATATGAACACGGTACTTCTCTTTGATCATTTCTTGTTGTTCGTCTCTTTTTTGTAAAAAAATAACTAATAAATTCTTAAAGAGTTTGAGTTTCGAATTAAGGACCTCCCACCTATACATACCTATACACTGGAAGGTGTACCAATTGATTATCTCTTCTTCGTTCTCTTCACTCATTGTTTTTCAGTATTTACAAACTCGTTACAGTGCATGTTCCTACTATAAAGTTGTGACTGTTTACGTTTATATAAAGTAAAACTTGTTGTCATTGAGATGATATATCGAGTGTATGTTGCCATAAAATTATTAGCATTGTTTTCGTGGCTATAACTTTTTGTTAAATTAGACATTATTCTGCAGTAATTACACGAAGTAGCTAGCTAGTAAGTATGACGAGAGTTTTGCCTTGGTTTAAAGGGCAGAAACTATTCAAACCCTGTAAACATATAAATATACAAGTTTATGAGATTATTTTGCTGTTGTTTAATTCATTGGAATATGTTTCGAGAATCAGATCAAAATGTAGTTTATTCAAGAAAAAATATATTTTTTCAAAATGGAAGAAAAATAAAGGTTTTAGCATTTTAGTAAGAATAAGTATTTGTTTTCAAGTTTGAGGACATGGGCATTACATAGACTTCAACCACAGCTTTTATTATTGTTCTGATTTTCGTGATCATATTTCTTTTGATGGAAAATGACAAATTAATATTTGCGTAAGAAAATTTATCATTTTTCTTTTATTTGTTAATTTTACATAGAGGAATATGATTCAATTTTTCGTTTGAATTTATATGGATAAAGAAAGGTTGTTCCAGTCATTACTCTATATGGACCACAATATTTTTATGTTGCTTAATTAGGAAAAATTAAGCTAATAAGTCAACACAACAAGTCCATCTTAGTACCTCATTACTTTAACGTGCGAGTTGATTAATTTGGAAAAATTAAGCTACTTAGTCAACATATAAATCCAGAAATTTTCGCATCAATTACTAACGTATTTTTAAGATATTTATTTAGTCCGCGATATAAAGATATATGTTCAATTTCTACATATTTGTAGTCTGTTGCACGTATCAAACTGCACAAAATACGAGCTTAATTATTTGAACTGGTGAAACATATAAATGAGCCTAATATAATATTTTTGCTCTTGAATTTCCATAATTAACTAATGGACCACATCATTATTACATGTTGCTTAATTAGGACAAATTAAGCTAATTAGTCCACCTAACAGGTCCATCTTCATTACTTCATCACTTTCACGGGCAGGTTGATTAATTCAGACAAATTAAGCTAATTAGTCAACATAAAAAATCCGGAAACGAATGTATTAAATAGAGCTCAACCTTTTCTTTTCAACTTATTTTTTGATCTGTTCGTTTCAATTCAGTTCAGTTCGATCACATTAAATTTTAGTTAATTAATTTTAAAATACATATAGGACCATTCAATTTCGAACAAGGGAAGGTCAAAGGAAGTCTGCCCACATTACATCTCAATCCATATAGCTGGTCAAAGGTTACTTTTATTTTCCAACACCTGATTTTTTCTATTTTCAAAATATAATTTCCTTAATTTGATTCATAATGTCGATTATTTTTTAAGGTTTCAAACATTATTTATTTGGACTCTCCGTGTGGAGTCGGCTTTTCTTACTCGACAAATAATAGCAAGTACAAAACCAACGACTTCCAAACTGCAGCGGATACACATACCTTTCTACTTAATGTAAGTATCGATAATTTTATAAAATGTTACAAAAACAAATATATGAGTTGTTCAACTAAAAAAATATGATATTTTCCTTAAAAAAATTAAAAAAAAAATTATATTTTTTTTTTTTGCAGTGGTTTGAACTATATCCAGAATTTGCTAGGAATCCATTTTATATAGCTGGAGAATCTTACGCTGGAATTTATGTGCCAACTTTAGCTGCTCAAGTTGTCAAAGGTAAAAAAAATATACAATTTATCCCTAAACTATTCTAAAATTAACAAAATGATCCTTAAAATACTAATGGACCCTTAATATTGACGTTTATTTTGTTGCAGGAAACAAAGCTGGGCAAAAACCAATAATCAATTTCAAGGTTTAAACATATGTACCATTTTTTTTCCTCGTAGTGTTGTAGATAAAAAGATTTAAAATGTGTCAATTAGTGCAGGGTTATTTGGTAGGAAATGGAGTGTCAAATAGTGAATTTGATGACTTTGATGCTCTTCTTTCTTTTACTCATGGAATGGGTCTAATTTCTGATGATATTTATGAAGTAGGTCCATTATTTTCTTCTCATTAATTTATTTTTCTGTTGATTTATGTCTATTTTTGTAATTGATATCTAAATAATGAATTTTTGTTAGGAAATTCAAAGCAATTGTAAAGGAAACTATTACAGCCCAACAGCGACATGCGAGACAAGTTATGATAAATTTGACAGGGTTAGTCCCATTCTCCCTTAATATTAACGGCTCTGTTAAAACGCGCTAATACATCTAATAATAGAAAAAATATTGAATTGGATTGAAAATTAATTGCAAAGTTGAAGCTATTACCATCATTGATTTGAAAAAAATATGTGCATGAGATTTAATGAGCATTAAACGAACAAACAAATAATTTAAAATGAGTGTATCACATTCTTTCTATCATACTTTTCTATGTAGTTACCGTAGAAAATCATTTCACTATAATTATAATCAATGTTTTTGAGGTACCTATTATGTATCAGTGTCTGTCGGGACTCAACATTTACGACATTCTAGAAACGTGCTACCATGATCCGGAATCCCAACAACATGGGAACATAAACTCAAGTCTTCCACTAAGCTTCCAACAATTAGGGAAGACAGAGAAACCTCTCAAAGTTAGAAAGAGAATGTTCGGAAGAGCTTGGCCTCTTTGGAAATTAACCAAAAATGGCAACCTCCCTCTTTGGCCTGAACTAGCTTTGCAGGGTTTGGTTCCTTGCTTCGTAAGTAACACATTTTCCATGTTTATATACCCTGTAAAAATTTCGATATGAAAATAGTTTACGTAGTTGAATTATTTAAACTTAACGACTGCAGAATGACGAAGTTGCAACAGGGTGGTTGAACGACGAGTCTGTTAGAGAAGCACTACACGCTGAGCGGGTATTTTTTATGAAATTTTGTTTCTAGTTAATTAACGAAAAAGGGTTTTGTTAAGTTGGCGAATATACAATACAACAAATCTCAACCACTAAAATTTAACAAATAGTTACTTTACAGCTTCACTAAATTTTGAATATGATGATTGTCATTCAAGCAGAAGAAAAGATTAAGATTATTTATTATTAGTAAGAACAAAATAGCATTCTTCTTAATGTAAAAGTACTTCATTATTTTAATTTTTTCAATCTTTTTATTTTTATCTTATAGTAAAAAAAATTATTAAATATTATAACTAACTAATAGTAATTAACAGAAATCTGTAGCTGGTGCATGGGAGCTTTGTACGAATAAAGTGACCTATACAAAATCTGATAGGAACATGATACCTTACCACAAGAGTCTCACAACTCAAGGTTATAGAGCACTAATATACAGGTAATAGTCATCCTTATTTCTTATCCTCAACATTGCCTAAACCCGAAATTTTTCGTTCATTGAGCTGTCTTTTTTCCGATATCAACAAATTTATGCAGCGGTGACCACGATATGTGTGTGCCCTTCACCGGGACTGAAGCATGGACAAAATCACTCGGGTATAAAATCATCGATGAATGGAGACAATGGATATCCAACGATCAAGTCGCCGGGTTAGTTCTTCATTACTTATCACTTAATAAACATGTTTTTCTGTACATTTTGATATATATATTATCCGATCATATAAACAATTGTACATTTTGTGTGATTATTTTACGTTATAATCTACAGATACTTGCAAGGATATGACAAGAACCTCACTTTTCTCACCATAAAGGTATGTATATGATGATTTGCTTTTCATAAATATTACTATATCTTTTTTTCTCTTATATTTAATTTATCAAGAAATTAATGAAATGGGGTTATTACAGGGTGCTGGGCATACAGTTCCTGAATACAAGCCAAGGGAGTCACTTGATTTTTATACCCGTTCGTTAGATGGCAAACCGATTTAATTATTTTGAATATCAATGAAAACATCAATGAGATTTATTAAATAATAAGACAGATTGACTTATTGCAAGCAGTTATTTTGGTGAATTTGAAAGAATTCTAATTGAATTCATTTCTTGTAAGAATTTTGATTCAAAGATTTCTGTTCTATTAGTGAGATATCCAATGCAAGTGACTGAGATTGCTCAAATATATAATCAGTTAGTAGAACAATAAGAGGTGTAATAAACTGAATTCAAAATGCACGACATTATTTCTGTTAACTTCAATAAACAAAAATTTAATAAAGTCTCCTAAAAAAATTCTGCACTCCAACAATCAGGAGCTAAATTCCAAATCCAGATATATTCAGGGACAAATTAAGAGGCAAATTCCAACAAGCAAAAAAAGTTCAATATCATGTGAATTTACATTCAGCAACAAAAAAAACAATGATATAGACAAAGTTTCAGACTTTGAAGATTGATGTTTCTTCACTAACACAAAAGTATCATCACAACCAAGAACGAAACAAAAAACAAATCCTGAAAATCATAAAATATGACGAAAAAAAGAGTTGGATATTACAAAAATTCCAATTTCCACCCACACTAGAGAGAGAAAGGATGATTTCCCAGACACTAATACAGCCAGGCTAACATCTCCTATCAAGTTTTTCTTATATAACAAGTTTTTTTTACTTTCCTCCCTTCTGTCGAAAAAACGAGCCACACAGAAACAAGGAAAACGAAAGAATATAAATAAAGTTAAAGAAATTCAGGACTTATAGGAAACCTTTACTGTGTATTTTCCGGTTTTTGTCATTTCCGATTCTTTGCCTCTTTACCAGGCGTGAACCTCGGTAAGGTCAAAAGGGTGTTGACCCGAGAGACACCTTCGAGAGCAGACCATTCAATTGTGTTGTCCGGTTGCACCCTCTCTTGTTTTGATGGATTTTGGTCTGAATTCTCTTCAAAAACTGCATCTTTCCCATTTCGGACAGTACCAGACCGGCCTAGTTCAACTGGAGCGGGGGTAAAATCGTCTTTTTCATCAGGAGTGTTGGGTTGGTCGACTGAATTGGGCAGATTTTGGGGTTTGGCGTTGGTAAAGCCGGCGGTAGATGAGGTGCTGGAGTCGAGAAAGAGGCAGACAACTGCACAGTCGTCCACCTTGGAGGTTGGGTACTTGACCCGCCAGGCTCGAACCGCTGACTCAACCAAGGCTCTGGCTGCTGAGGATCGGTTTGGAACCGATGCTACTATGTCTACTACATCTTTATTTGATAGAACATCCCAAATCTACAATTGAACCAAAAAATTTTAGACCATGGAAAAGGGAAAAAATGGAAAAATGCTAGAACTTGGCCTAATGCATCATTTCCCCCTAACTCCGCCTAAGCCATCCCTAACTTTTGAAAAAGTTCCCATCACCTCCTCAACTTACAAAAAGTACATAACGCCACGTGCCAGATTATGATTGATTTGACTTTTCAAAGATTTCATCGGTTTGCCATCTTTCAACCAGAAGTTGACACGTGGTGTTAGAGGGGAAAACTAGTGAACTTTTGCCAAGTTTAGGCCACTACTTGGAACTTCTGAAAGTCGAGGGTGGCATTAAGGGAATTGGGCCAAATCTAGGGGGAAATGATGTGATAGCCTAGAAGCACCATCTAGTTGCTTACCCCATCGGTTGCCAAGACAATAAACTCATCCTTGTCATTTAGGCGGCGGCATGATATATCGGGCACAGATATGAGGCCGAAATCTTTCAGGCAGAAATCTCCAAAAGCACGTGCCATGGCAAGGCCGGGGGAGTCATTGTTTGGCAGCCAAACTCTAGCTACCTCTGGTTCATCGTGAAGAGCAAAAACCCGACCTTTACACTTTCTAATTCTCTCTGCTTCAGCTGCAAGAAACCGATAAATAACAAGAACATAAGCCACAAAAGGAGGAAAGCAAGACGCAAGATCAAATCCTATAACCGAGACTCGGAATTTTAAGGCTCTTTTGAAACAGTCACTAAGGCTCAGTTTAGGATTGCTTTTCCACACTGTTAACCCAAAAAGCTCCATTTTCAAGCTTTCCCTAAAAGCAGTACCGGATTTTGGTTTTGGGACCAAACAGCTCCTAATTAATTAGTAAGATTGAACAAAAAGTGTTGCCTAAGGCTAAAATCTAGGAAAAGTTTGAACTTTTCAGGGCCAGCAACTGAGACAACAATCCCAAACAGGACCTAAGCAGTTACCTGGCAGATTTGGTTTAAGGTCAACTGTCAACTGAACCGCTAGAAGAGAGTCGTCTTTGTCTCTCGTGCCAAGCACAGCTCTGGAGTCCCCAACATTACCAACAACAAGATATGGGCCCTACACAAAAAAAAACCCGACAAATTCACAGAAAACAACCTTTACAGAACTATGAAATCACCGGAAAACAAGACAATTACATACCTGCTTGATCAATGTAACTGCAGTTGTACCGCTACAAAAGCAATCGATATTACAATGCACCCTAAGTTCCCTGTCCATGACTTTGAAAGCCTTCAGAAACGACTCTTTTAGAGTCTGAAAAATTTCTGGATTTTTTGCAGCATCCTCAAGATCAAGCGAGGCCCGAGATTCTACCTCAGCAGAGACAAAAGGGGTGTCTTCAGAGTTCATGTTTCCTGCAGTATTAAGACTTATCTCTTTAAGGACATCTTGGCTTGGTATATTCATTTCCCAGTGAGCGCTCAACTTTAGGGGAAGATGATCCCTCACTCTTTTAGCAACCATATGACCAAAAGGACCGTGGCCATCAAAAACACCGCAAAATACTGTATCTGCCCTTGATCCAAAATTCTGAAAATATCAAAGAGTTACACAAAGTGAGAATCTTCGTATCAACTAACCACATCAATGAAGAGCTCAGAGTTACTTTTATTTCGATCTTAAACGTAAAGAAGCATATATTATCGAAATTCCAGATAGTTGCCATCTTTGGAATTTTTAGCACGGCTTATTACCTTCAAAGCATATAAATAAACTGACAGAAGGATATCCTTCCATACCTTATAAGTACCGAGACCAATAAATGCAAATAAATAAAGTTTTTTAATCGATTAGTTTGCAAAAGTTCATGGACAAAAAATAACAGGAAATATATTGGTTTCCATATAAAAGGGAGGATCTTTATCCAATACATATATGGCTAATTGTACGGAACGAGAAACCAGAAAAGGAAGGTTTAGGCTGTAACATTAGACGGAAATTATGCTTCCAATAAGAAAATACAGAAATTAGAAGTACTTATCGCAAAACTACTGCTGTAACAGAACAGAAATCAAGATTCAATTAATTGACGGCTGTTTCAAACTCTAATCTCTAATTCCAGATATGCGACATTCAACCAACAAACACAAGCAACAAATAAAAAATCATATGAATTTCGATAGTAGGAAAAGGCGGTTACCTCCCAAACAATTATGGCATCTTGATTGGTGCCTTTCTTGCCCTGTTGGGTAAAAAGCGAAGCAATATCACTGGATCCATTCAAGAACAACCTGCCAGGGATTCTATGCAAAGGTTCTTCTCTTCTATAGTCAAAAGAGGAATTCCTAGAGCCGGGTCGCTTTTTCGAGTTCTTCCTCTTCTTAACCCCAAAACAGGGAGAAGAGGGCGAACCAGGGCGAGGGCTCCTGCTTTCTGCTGATAAGCAGGACCCCATCCTCAGGGCCCTGACTATACTTAGTATGCACTCCAGACCACCCACGCAATAAATCCCACTGTTTTCTAAAGAGGGATCCGTTGCACCTGATTGATGATAAATTCCTAAAACTTTCACCGCCCGATTCTCAGATCAATCCACCAAATTAACCCCTAAATAATTTATCACGAAAAGGAGCAATCTTTGAAGCCGAACCAGCTGAATCCACCCTCAAATTTACCAATACCAACAACAGGATTGCTCCAAAAAGTACTTTTCTGGATTCACAGCCCAGGTATTGCTATGATCTCTCAATTGCAAATCAAAACTCTTAAAACCAATAAATTATGAAGAACAACAAATTGCAAAATACCCTTTTGAACTCCTGGCCTGGAAATGGAATACAAGCTTAGATTTGCCTTGAAGCCACCCAAAAAAAGCTTGGAATCATACAATTCACCATTAAAGCAATAGCCTTTTGTTACGATTTGCTAAAGCTTTATGCCAAAAGACACTTTCCAACGATTCCTGTTGCTGTTGAAACAGAGAGATCATAATGGATAAGAATCTTCCCTATGCTTTTTTCAATTCACACATATATTAAAATGCTAAAAGCTAAAAAGCATCATATCACAAACAGCAGATCTATCTTTTACATAAAAATTAATAAAAATAACAAACCTTTTACCAAATCTTCGCTTAGGGCAAAAAAATAAATCTCCAAATCAAAAACCACCGTTTGACAATTATTGCTCACCAACCCTCGATCCAAATTTCCCCAAATTGCCAATCCCAAAATTCAAAACCGAAAAAGCAGCAATCTTTACACGGATCAAGCTCTGTAAGAGCCAAATTGAACCCTAGAAACGAAGTTGAGTCCAATGCAGAATTGGGCAACAGACAAAATCGATGGGACAAAGAAGGAAACTTTTTAGATAGAGAGTCGAGAAATGAGAAGGGAGCAACAAAACCAAAGAGGGGTAAATAAGAACCACGAACACCGAGAGAGAAAATCAATAAATCAGCAAAAACACCGGTCTTGCTAATGACTTTTAGATGGAGAGATAATAAGGGGAAAAGATTAAATCTAGAGAGATAAAGTAGAGAGAGAAAGGGGAAAAAGAAGAGTTTCGTCACCTTTATGGTCACTATCGCACACAGTTTCAGATAATTGCAAGAGCTTGAGAGGATTTTTATATATTTTTTTATTAATGATAAAGTTCATGAATTAAAATCAGAATCAATTATAGATAGACACATTAATGATAATTGTAACTAGTTAATAATTTTTACAACAAGATTCATAAATTAAAAATATTAAATCAGAGATAAAACACTGAACATATATAATAATACTAACAAACACAAATTTTTATTTTTAAGATATATAAAAATTATTAGAGTGAAACGTATATAATTATTAGTATTTGACGCCATTATAGAATGGAAGAAAGAAATGTCATAAATGCCAACTAAAAAACTTTTTTGTTTGGCTGGTGTGAACACAATTGATGGACACCAAAATTTGTAATACTTAATTAACTTCTAGCTATGGTTTTCCACCAATGAAAATTGCGTTATTGAACACGTGAATCATGCCATGATTTTCGAAAAAAAAAATGTATTACAATTTAGTTAATATTCGTTAATATTTATGCCTTTAAGTCATACTTATGAAATTACAATACACGTGATATATCAATAAAAAATTATTATTATTTTTTGAAAATAGCATATTTTAGACTTTTTCAATAAAAGAAATTTTGTAAATATTTGTGAAAGTATTTTCATTTTTCAAATGGCAGTCCATGCATTTCCAAGTTGTCATTTACTCTAATTGCAAGAAATATCCAAAATTAATTGATATGCTAGTTTCATCCGAACCTTTTTTGTTCATCTTATTCCCATAACATTCACTTATATATATTTTATGAAATTTTAAGGGCTGAATGTAGGGATGGTAATGGGTCGGATACCTGCAAAAATCACTCTTATCCGTCTCATACCCCTTTATAATTATAATACCCAAAATCATTTAAAATATTCTATATAAATCTCAAACCCTAATAAGAATACCCGCGGGTACCCGTTTATGCCCGTTTAAACAAATTAATTAATTAAACCTATAGATATAATTAATATAATTAATTAAATAAACATTAATACATATATATATCATCCACTAATACATTATATCACATCATATCCATAACATATCCATAATAAAATTATGTGGGTTATGTTATTAGGTTTACGGTTAATTTTTCTTATATATATATATATACGAGTTCGGGTATCGGGTACTCGAGGGATCAATCCCAAACCCGTCATGGGTATTGATATAAAAACTCAAACTCGTCCCGAACCCTAATAGGACTACCCTATAGGGTTTTTATCGGGTCAGATACCCGCGGATACCCGTTTAACGGTACCCATTACCATCCCTAGCTGAATGAATCATTAGGTCCCCCATCTTTTTGGAAGACCCCTTAGGTCCCTCATCTTTAAAAAAATGTACCTACTAAGTCCCTCAAACGCACAAAATCACTCTCACCCAAGAGAGTGTGCCACACGCGCCCCCGTCAGCTGCCACGTCATTTGTTGCCGGAAAATTCTGTCGCCGAAAATTTTTTCGCTGGAATTTTGTTGCGGAAAAATTTTATCAACGTCACCGAAGTTATGTTGTTGTCACCGGAAAAGTCCACCGCTGAAATTTTATCACTGGAAAAGTATATAGATGTCGCTGGAAAAGTCTGTTGCCGGAAATGTCGCCGAAACAATTAGCCACTCTTCCAAAAAAAAGTCAAACTTGCCATGTCAGCTGCCACGCCAGCGTTAAAGACTTGAGAGGTACACTTTTCACGAGTTAAGGAACCTGCGGGGTCTTTCGAAAAGGTTGAGGACCTAAAAATTTTTTTAGGATAAGATGAGGAACCTAACAATGCATTTTTAAGTGTAGTTATTTTTTGGAAAGTGTAGTAACATTTCATTATAGCATGGAATGGTAGTATAATAGAATCATATCCGTACAAATAATGATATAACGGGAAATCACATAATAATTGTTGTTTCGCAAATATTTTTTCTCGTGCTTAATTTAAAATATCAATGAAGAATCTAAAAACCCGATAGCTTGTTTGGGTTAGATTGACATTTAAGTGATGTCTTACATGTAAATTTGTTACATATGTTTTGATTTTAAATTTACTTATAACAAGCTGTTATTTGGTTTATATATATTACTTTGAATTCTGAATTATTCAAAATTCGACCTTAGATCCTGGATTTTAATCCAGATGATCAAAAGTCCACAAACGCTTTAGTTTGGGTTCGTTTCTTTGGCTTGCCTTGGGAGTATTGGGATGAACCAATCCTTGCTTGTATTTTCAAGGGGATTGGACAATTCATCAGGGCCGATAAGGTCACTCTAGAATGGAAATTCGGTCATTACGTCCGAGTTCTTATAGATATTGATCTTTCTTCATCAATTCCGACTACTATCGAGGTTGAGAAAGAGAGAAAGCAGCTTTGGATTAATCTGGAGTATGAAAAACTCCCGAAATTTTGTAAGCTTTGCACTTCGGTGGGTCACAACTGGTCGGAATGTCGCAAAAATAAGCCAAAAAAAGCCAACAAAAAAGCTCCTCAAAAGGCTAGTAAGAAAGCAACTTACGTGCCTAAGACGGCTCAACCGAGCTCCAATATACCCACTCATGAAAATGGGGATGGGTCAGGTACCTCGATGGTTCCAAATCAAATCCTAGAGTCGAAGGTTAAAAGAAGGTTAAGGGAGGATTTGACGGATCCCACTCCTCTTGTTGAAGCTGCGATTGCTGTGCAGCCTGTTCAGAACAATGAGCTAGCTATTGTTCCTCTCTCTAATGAGCGAGCAACAAATGTGGAGCCAGGAATCTCCCTTATGGTTGATCTAACAAAGT
>CAOJBJ010562620.1:0-11602 GCA_948291685.1 Euphorbia celastroides | reverse complement strand
GGTGATTTCTCCTCACTCATCAGGGTCATCCCTACTTGATAATATACATAGTTATTAAGGCGACAAGGGGTCGAGGCGCGCCCGAGGGACACTTTTTCAGAAAAGTGAACTTCAACAAAACGGCATATATTGCAAATTATGATGAATTTTCATATTAGGAATTGATAAGTGAAATAAGGTTAACTTTTCCAGCCTTTATGTGTTGATCTTATGACAATTTTACTACATATTACAAGTCATTAGGTTAGATTATCCCTTTTTCAAGTCATTAGCCTTTATTTAATGTCAATTGTTGCTAAATTAGGAAAAATAGAGCGGGAAAATGATTCAAAAACATAAAAAAGGCTGCAGATGTAACAAAAATAGAAAAACTGGGGCTGTGTTAAACAAAAGTTCCAAAAAAAGCCCGAAAAAAGTCAAGTGTCGCATGCATGAGGCGCGCAAAAAAGGCGGTTGCGCCTCAGGCGCGCCTATGGTTTCAGTCAATAAGTTTCAAATAAATTTCAGTTAAGTTCCATTCAGTTGAAAAGAACATTGCCTTAGAATTGTGACTTTTATGATGTGTAGGCACGAACAGGCAAGCTGCCAGAGAGCGGTGTTAAATTTGTAGGAGGAATATCTGGATGGACAGCGGCTCTTCTTTTCATGTGGATGCCAGTTTCTCAGATGGTAACGTTTGCTATTGACCTATTCACGGTCTGCTAAATTCGATGCTCTATTACAAGTACCGGTACTTTCTTTTCAGTGGACAAATTTCCTGAATCCTGATAACATCAAAGGTCTATCGGCCATCTCAATGTTGCTTGCTATGATTGGAAACGGGCTTATGCTCCCCCGCGCACTCTTCATTCGTGATTTGATGTGGTAATTCTCCTCCTGATCTTTTTTTTTTTTTTTGAAAAAGTAAAAAACGCAAAAGTTTCATAGTACCATTAACCAAAAGTTGTATTGGTTGTAGGTTCACTGGTTCGTGCTGGGCTTCTCTTTTTTACGGGTTTGGAAATATTGTATGCTTATACTGGTAAGCTATCATATCGTACAAATATTGTTGTTAGACACTTGAACATCAACTAATACATTGCAACACTTTCAGTTGCAACTGTATCATCAAGGAATTCTTCATATTGGCTACAATTGGTCTGATCTCATGGATAGGTATGCCTCTTTCTTTAAAGCTCCGTTCTTTTCAACTAATAATGAATTTAAATGATTGAAAAATAAGTCGAAAGGATCGGTGAATGAATCCTAACATACAAGGGACTCGGGTTGTATTGAATTGTTTATGCTAAGTAGGACTGACTTTGTGGGGAGACACTGTGGCATATGGATACAGTTCACCTCTTACATCATTAAAACAAATGGTGTTTGGATCAAATTGAATTTCATTTGCCACAAAATGGAAATTTGAAATTGCAGTCACAGGTCCCCATTTATTGAGCTGTACTTGTTATAAGTTCATTGATATTTAGGATTTTTGTTCTTACTTTCTTTCTCTCCAATAATTCAACTTGTCTCAAGTAATAAATTATCTCTTTGTGTATAGTTGTGGTTAAGATGCGGCTTGTGGATTCTAGAGGTCCCAGGTTCGAACCACATCCAGTATTTAATGTAAGTCCATATGAGGCAAATTTAAAAAAATAAAAAAGAAATGTATAGTTCTTTCAATTTCATTCAAACTGTAGCTTTCTTTCCCTTTTTCCATTAATTACTGTATTTATCAATATCACAAGGATGCCTCAATAATGTTACTCCTAATCGATTAATTTGCAATTTAAATAGAACTATATTATCGTCGTTTTTGTTGTTGATAAGAGCGTATGCCAAATATGAATATATCAAAAGGGCAATTGATAAACTGAGTAGAAGTTTGAGAGCTTCTTCAACTTTCTTTTAACTTTTCATTGTATGCACCCATCATCTCTTTCAAAAACTTGAAATTGAGGTTCAAATCAAACATTAGAGATCTGTAAAAGTACTATGGTGTGCCTGTAAAGCTTGCACAACAAAAGAGTTGGGGAAGAATATGATGCAATTGAAAGACATCAATCCGAAATTTCCAAAATAGGCTAGGGCTGTGGGCTATGACCTTTTGTCTGTGCCCGAAAAATGATTGGTACAAATTCATTTCTAATCCGTACGGATTAAGTGTTAAGATCAGTCTAGATCTAGATTTGGGAAATTTTCGCCAATTATTAGGTTTTAAATCCCTACCAGTTCAGTGTTTGACTGGTTAAATTGTTTATCGAGATCCTTACCACTACTAGAAAGTCGTTCGGTTTTTTGGGCTTGTTTGGACACTATAAATGCTCTTTTTTGGGAGTTGTAGGAGGCTAGGATAGGAGCACCATAAAGAAGTACATCTCATGCTGACAATTGCAAACCAGATAGACGTGTATTTTTTTTTGTAAGATATGTTATTTTAGACGTTATAAGCTTACAAACACAGGAGAAAACTTCAAAATGCATAACAAAATCACTTTAACATGATCACACAAGTAAACTAAAGGTACAATGTATGAAAGCTATATGACAACTTCAGCATGTGCTCAACCTATATTAGAACTTATATTTCTACATTATTTTTCAGAATTGATAGACCTTTACATGAGGTAAATTAAATAAAAATTAAAGACAACGTAACTGTCACATTTTTACATAGTTGTAATTATATGTATCTGTAAGAAATCTGTAGTGGGTGTCAATTAGCTCAAAGGTCATACACGTGCAAGTCCAGAGTAAGGTACAAAGTGCTTGGTTGGGGCTCTAATACAATACAAGTATTGATTTCACACACATTCATGCTACTATTCCACTTCCTTTATATGTTTAACGGAATTGGACTTCGACATCAGAATGGTCTCGCAGGAGCTCTAACAAAGCTATGTGTAGCTAATTGTGGATGTGTAGGTCCAAAACTTTTGAGCTATTTGAGTTTGCTCTAATGTTGTCTATACTTACCTTTCAATTACTTATAGTTTACTTAAAGTAATTTATAATTAATTTTTAGTTTTAGTTATTTACCGTATAATTACCTTATACTTACTTTAATGTGCTTAAAATTAGCTTATATGATAGCTTGTAGTTAAGTTATATAACATAAGTTTTCTTAGAGAACTAACTAAAACCTTGTAAAAGATATTTTGTATATAGTATGGATATTGTTGGGAAGAAAAATAGAATGTAGAAAGTTCTAAACAAATATTTTAAAAAATAAGCTTTATATACATTAAATATAAAAAATGAAAAATGCAAAAATAGAAGATATAATCGTATATAAGTACCATAATAATGAGAACGAAACTTATAAGAGGTCAAAATCCATGGATTTACTAGTTAAACGTAAATGGGTAAAAATTTTATACAATATATATTAGGGTAACTTACAAAAATATGTAAAAACTAACTTTTGATTCAAGAGAATGACAACTAAGTTTAACTTATTACTCCCTCCATCCCATTGTCCATGTGGTATAAGGGATTTGCACACCAATTAGAAAATAATTAATTACACTTGTAAAAGACTAAAATGACCTTCATATGACAACGTTAGTGTTTCTCCCCCATAACTGTAGCCAATACTATGTCTAGGAAGTGTGTTCATAGTTTTACTATGAAGAAGTAAAATATATATAGAAATACTACATTTTTTCACAAAAATACTGAATCTTGAGGTTCCTTGGCTTTGAGTGGTCCCAACTACCTCTCTCCTAATTCATTTTGATTTTCAAATTTTAAACAGTCATATCTCTCAAACCGTTGATTTTTTTTACACGATTCTTTAGAATATTTTGTTCGTTATATTTTTATCTTTAAAACAAGATCCATGATGATATACTTTTGGCGAACTTTTTTTTCACTTTGAATTGTTATACCGTTTTTAAAAAGGTATATCAGTTTCACACTATCATTATAAAAGTATTATACCGATTTCGAAAAAGGTATAATGATATACTTTTGACGAACTTTTTTTTCACTTCGAATTGTTATACCGTTTTTGAAAAGGTATATTACTTTTACACTATCATTTTAAAAGTATTATACCGATTTCAAAAAAGGTATAAGACTTTTACATTATCGTTTTAAAAAGTAGTTTACCGATTTCAAAAACAATATAACACTTGTTTATACTGTTTGTTGTAAGAGTATTATACCAATTTTGAAAAAAGATATAAGTCTTATACTGTTTTTGAAAAGGTATACTACTTTTACACTATAATTATAAAAATATTATACCTTTTAAAAAACGGTATAATAATTGTTCTCAAACAATGTAAAAATCTTATTCCGAAATTTGAAAATTATACGGATTTTGAAAAAAGATATAAGTCTTATACTGTTTTTGAAAAGGTATACTAGTTTTGCACTATAATTATAAGAACATTATACCTTTTCAAAAACGGTATAATAATTTTTCTCAAACAATGTAAAAATCTTATCCTGAAATTTGAAAAGGTGTAACACTTTTATAATTTTATTATAAAAGTATTTATCCCAAAATGAAAACAGTATTACATTTTTTACACAAACAATGTAAAAATATTATCCCAAAATTTAAAACGATATACCACTTTTATACTCTCATGATAAAAGTCTTATACCAATTTAAAAAAAATATAAGACTTTTATACTATCATTCCAAAACTCTTAAATAACACCAACAAAAAATTATTGAGGTGAATTGTAATGGAACTTTAAACATTATTGTCTTATTACTAATAATAATACAAAAGCCATTCACTTTAATAGTACAAATCCATTTAATAGTAAAAATCCATTTCCTAACCATTCCTTTCCCATTCTCCTTTTTTTCCAATTTCTCATTAAATAGATAAAAGTTCCCTAACCCTTTCTCTTTTTTTCTTCATTTTCAGATTTGCCGCCGTTCGTCTACCGCCGTCCAGTCCGATTTTACTGGTCTTCGTCGGAGATACGTCGTTCACGCGCCGTCTCACTGGGTCTCGCCAGATCTCGCCCTCATCTGTCAGATCTCCGTCGAATCTCGCCACCGCCGTTCGATCCGCCTCCGTTTAGCTCGATTCTGCCAGATCTTACCGACTCACCGGCTGATTTTGCCATCGTTCTTTTAGCTCACCATCGTCGTTCCACCGCTCACCGTTGCCGTCCGTCGGATCTTTGTCAAATCTCGCCATCCGCCACTGTTTACTCTAGATCTAGCCTTCCCGTCACCGTTCCGCCGCACGTCGTTACCTTCTTGTCGATCGTCGTCGAGCAACCGATCTCGCCGTGCTGTCGCCGTCGCATTCCCGTCGCGCTATCAATCTCGCCGGAAATATGCCAGAGAAGGAAAAAACAGAAACCCGTACAAAGTCGTATTTCTGCGAATATTTTACAAAACTTTATGTATTTTTACAAATGTTTAGGTATGTGTCTTAGATTGAGGTTAAAATCCAGTATTAATGTGAATTGCCCCTTAAATATTGATTTTTCAGCAGTTGTTTATACGGTACTCTAATACAGATTTTCAATAGAAATTTATTCTATCTTAAATTATCCTCCTAATTTCAATGATCAACGTAACTTACTCATCATGTATTCCTATTGAATACACCTTTTAAATGTTCTTGAATTTAGAGATGAAAATTTATGTTTCTAATTGAAAACAGTATATGGCGCCTACTTTAAACTTGTTTTCCATGAAAAAATGTTTTGCAAATTTTTCCATTTGAAATGGTAAATTCAAATTTTTCAGAATACAAGTTTGGTCAATATAAATTTGCAAAGAATTTAAAGATAAAATGATAAGATTAGGGGAAAAAACGTCGATGGAAACAGATACGGAAGCAAATACAGAAACTGGAGCCTATAATGCTCAATGGGAAGAAGAAATGCAACAAGAGACGATCATTGGTCCTCGTAATTTTTTTTATGTTTCTTTCACTTGTAAAACTGTTTCATTACTAATAATTGCAACTAAATTTTATTTGGAGTAAGGTGATGTTATAGATTTCGTAATAACAGTAGTCAATCTCTTCAAATTGTTGTTCAAACATTGATAATTTGAGTTCTTCTGGTAAATATGTTTTCATTTATTGCCGTGCCATCATACTCATATGTAATCTCACTTTTTGTACCAGTACTTCAGTTTAGCAAGCATTTCTCTCACACTTGATATTTATTCTACACAGAGAGCCAACTTACAAGTAAAAGAAGACTTACGACAGATGATGAACGAAGACCTGTGTATGAGATGCTACTTCAGAAAAGTGTTAACGGAAAGCTAAAGAATGGAATGACAAAGGAGGTTGCCTCAAGCTTTTCTATTGGTATACTTACCGTAGAACAAATATGGAAACAAGCTAAATAGTCTCCAACTGCTAATGTATCAACTAGAAGAAGCAAGTGCGGTCGCAAACAAACTCAGTTGGACATTAACGAACAACCATTAATTCTGCAGCTTGCTCGTTGGATATGAGCAAAAGTGTGTGTGAGCGGGCGAAGCGCGGACGTGAGATGTCCTTGAGGCACGAACCTCGTTGGGTGCCGTCATTGGTTTGTGTTAGAGGTTCATTTTAATTTTTAAAAATGTTCCCGAACCAGTTTCTCGGGATTTACTGTTTGGAGTCGCCATCCAATTCAGTTCTACCGGGATATTTCGATACAGTTCATCAACGGATTGTGACACCGCACCTTAAATTCAGAGATTTAGATTCGCGACGACTTACTTACTTTTCATTTAGTCAAATTAAAAGTTTTTCGATTTAATATATTTTGCAGTATTTAATTTCTTAAAACGTCATTATTTTATTATTCACACGACAACATGCAATGTCATTTTTTTATGGGTTTTGTCCATTTTATGATGTTTTTTATTTTTATGTTTTATATCTATTAGATTAGCCACGAAATGAAACGTAGGTTACATAAAACCCGCAAAACAAAAATTATTAATAAAAATAAAACTCAGCTCCTCGACCTGCAAAAACCAACTGATAGTGTGGTATTTAGAAGGTAAATCAACTTTTACATAAACAACAATAAAGGAACTCTAATAGTTATATTTTTTACAACACAAGCTGAGACTTTGAAATTACATATCTTTTACTCCATTTAACCGATTTTGGTGATTGTTGTCACTACGGAAACATCAAAACATGTCAATCTGCTGAAGTTAGTTAACTTTATAGAAAACATAAGAAACAGGTCGTGATATTAGAGGGATTAGGCTTGAAGAAAACCGAAGTTACAGTTTTTCGATAAATTTTTTAAACTTCACAACTTTTGATCCGGTTATCCATTTTATACTAATCTTATGTCGTTGGAAAGTGACAGCCTGTCAGACCAGCAAAATAAAATCCATGCGTGCAAAATAAACTGAGTTAGTGGTGAGCAGGAGTCGAATCCACGAGGAACAGTTTAAATCACAAATACCTCTATCAAATAACCTATGAACGTGATCTAAGGGTGCTCTCGATGATGTATTGGGAGTTTGGGAAAATAAACTACGAAAATTAAAATTAGCAGGGCAAGTAAACATGTAATAAAAACGACTTAGCCGACGTGAGATGTATTTGATCGTTGTCGTGATCCTTGCACACGAGATAAGTGAACACCGGGATCTGGATCCAGTTTACCGGGACTCCGATAGTTCTTCCTGGTGTACCGTGACCCTGCTTCACGCTAATACCACGTTCTTACTCTCTGTGCCTCCCGACAACCATTCTAAGGAGATCGACGTGAGTAGCTTTGCGTGCTAGAAGAATCCTGAATCAACAATCACCAAGTAGCTGGGCTCTCGTTGGCATTGGCTCGCTCATCCCCAGTCTCGGTGAACTTCTCCTCCTTGTAAAACACAATTACAGATGCCAATGCTAGATTAACTCCCGGTGACTATTGTTACTGCTCTCTTCCCTTGCACAATTACAGATGCAAGTTATTGAGATAACGATGGATTATAGAGACCTTCCTTAGGTTGATCAGACCTTCAACGGGACTTCGATCCATAGTATTCTGGCGCTGGGACTTGTGATAACCGTCGGTGCTAACTATTGTATTTGAGTCTTGTCCTCACACGGGCCAAGATCAAACCACACTCTCGCATGGTCAAGTATAAACTAAACTAAGTGAGCATGATGAAAATAACGTGCAATAAACATAAAGAAAGCATAACGGGGTCTTGGTGAAAAATAATGAGGCAACAATAAAACATAAATAAAGAAGAGCAATGAATAACTAATGATAAATCAACAAGAGTTTGATAGAAAACATAAAGGTCACAATGAATAAGAAAGCATAAACCATAAAACTAAACTAAGAAGATGAAGATGAAGGTTGTTGTGGCCGTTGTTCCCAAATGGCAAGGGCTGGGGTATTTAGTTAGGGTTCACACAGCTCCCCCTTGATAGAAACAAAATAAGAATCTTCTTGATCTTTCAGAAAGACTCCCTTCCTATATAGAGCTCTTTCCATCATGGTCTCCGTGTCTTTTGATTCTTTCCTTATCCAAAGAGATTTGACAGCTGAATCCTAATCCTAAGAACCGAAATATTCCACAAGAGTGTGGCTGGACTCTTCGGATCATTGTTGGGATCGATTTGGATCGCCGGGACTTGCTCTGCTCTTAGTAACAGCACTGGGACATCTACGGGTTCCGCCAACAACATCATTCTAGTCTCTCTGGCTTCACCGCGACTCGTCTCATCTCAAAGACTTTGATCTTCACTCAGCATCATCTCTTTGTGCTCCTGGGTTCCAGCAGTATCTTGGTGATCGAAACTCCAATGATCTTTGTTGGGATCCCCGTGACTGTTCAGATTCCATCACGATCGCTCTGGTCACAGTGAGCTCCGATCATAGATTCGTCAATCTCCGCACACAAGCCGCCGGGACCAAGGTCAGTCTTTGGTTTCAGCAATTGCACCAGGACTGCTACTAGTGTCGGTGGATCATCAGGACAGCTATGGTCTCGCTGTCTACATTATGACTTCTCCGACCTCAGTGAATTTCCATTCTGAATCACAAATTTTTCTTTCCTCGCACATGAGTCACTAGGACTGGAGTCGGACTCACTGGGTTCTCAGTGCGTCTCTCCGGAATCTCGGTGAAATGCTCCACATAAGCTCCAAAATCACATGTTTTATCCAATTGACCTTGAAAACCTGTAATGAGAGAAAAGATAGTAGTAAATCCCATAAAGACTACAAATAGGTCTAAGTAAAAATAAAAATATGCACCAAGAGATGCGAATCTAACAGCTCATCAACTCTCCCCACACTTATTCCATGCTTGCCCTTAAGTATGGCTCAATAGAAATCAAAGAAAAATAGAGAGTGCAATGATGCACCGAGACCAGTTAGAATACCAAAACGGAGACATAGCCTTATTGCACCGAGATCACGACAAAGAGCCTTGATTAGCAGCAGCGAGAGTCCAATTAACCGTTCTCCTTAAGAAAGCACTGAGGTCTTGCTCGAAATTTCATCCCCAGACTCCCACCATATTCAGATATAATCGCATGCAACAATACTTAAGCCAAATAAGATTTATTTTTAGTAAACTTGCCAAGACCCTGTTGATACAACACTTTGACCAAGAGGGGTAAAAATATCATAATCATTCTGGTGGGGTCCTTAGACACACTAAGAGCAGAAAGTAAACGTGAATGCAAACATTTTCTTTCACTGAGACTCCGCTATTTTTAACCTTGTATTTTTTTTGTTTTTCAATACAATATTTTTTTAGGGGCGGAGGTGCATGCATGCTCGCGGTAAAGTAAATAAATGCATGAAGGTCTTGATGATTTTTTCTTTTTTTTTTCAAAAGCATAAACGTGCCCTTAACGAGTGACACCGCCCGGCTGCGAACCCAGTGGACCTCTCTACTAGCCATCCTACGAGAATGACACCGACCAGCTCCGTTTGGAAGGGCCTTTCTCAAATGTAATGCAACTAGACTCAAAGCAATACAAAAATAACCACCGAGGTCTTGTTAGGTGCAAATAGGGAAACAATCTCGGTGAGGGTCTTATGGGGTCATAATAAGAAACTAAGCAAATTAAAAACACAAAGACTTAGGTTATAGTTTTATACATCGATCGGGACTCCAAATCTTATAAAATGGCTATCAGATACAATTAGTTGGACGAAAAACTATGCTAATCTTGGATCTCAAAAACTATATGTCAGCTTTTGGCTAGTTTCGGTCTGTTCTCTATTGGTCACTGTGAGCTAATCTCTTTAGATTTCAGTGCTTTTCGTAAAAAATTTAAAAAATTAAGTAACAAGCAGGTCATGGTAGAGATTATAGACATTAAGAGCATGACAATTGAATCCCTCCCCACACTTAAACTTTGAATTGCCCTCAATGCAAAACAAAAAGATCACAACATGATAAGAAAAGCATAAAGAGGGAAAAATAACGGTACTGGCCTGGTGGAGAGGTAGGAAGGTGCTAATATCCTTGTGGCGAATGGTCCGAATATGGTCTTAATGTTGACTCCATTGCATCGCAACAATCTCGTCATGTCTGAATCTCTACACCGAGATCTCCAAGGCTTAAAGCTTGGCTTTGATCTTAGTGATGGCAGTAAATGAAGTGGTCTCGGTAGCTTGTTGGTCTTGGTGGACTGGTTGAGCTTCAGTAAGAGGAGAACCGATTTGATCATTACTGGTAATGGTGGGTGCATATGCGTCACCGTGTCTATCTCCTCAACTATCAACATCATCACAAGAGTCTCCATGTCTGATATAGTAGTGGGCGGCTGTATGGGGCAAAGTCTTGGTGACTCATGCCGTGTAACGGAGATCACAGCGCCAAAAATTAGATAGATATGATGTCAAATTGAAATTTCTTAGCTCGCCAAGCCTCTGGATGGAACTTTGCAACTAGATTTTGCATCACCAAACATGTCATCAAAGGACTCCGTGACTCCCAATGATTTGTAAGGATCATCAAGACTCCAACTAAACTCCTTGTCACGATTCAAGGGCTGAGCTAGGTAGTCCTGGACAAATTTCAGCAAACATGGGGTCTTGGTTGATTGAAGGTTTTGAAAACCCTCGCGGTGATTGCTCCGACGGTCCCGATGGTAGTATAGGGACTATCCTCCTTGACCTCCTTTCCTCTACTGTGATGATAGTGCTCATGGTGCGGCTTCTTTCTCTAACTCCATGTCAACTAAGTTCTCACCAAATTCCCTTTGGCCGGAAGGAATTCAGCGAGTTGTGATGGTGTATGCTGGAGATCGATGTGGTAATGATTGAGGTCTCCAAGTCCCCGTGAGTGTGGTAATGGTAATGGTGATCATGGTGAAGTTAGGGGAAGACATATTTGGAATAGAGTGGTCTTGATAGAAAATATAGCAAAGGAAAGGTGTAGGCATAGGTAAGGAAAGGCTGAAGTTTTGTGGGATGGTCATGATGATAATGTCCTAGTGGTGGAACGCACCAAGATCACGGTAAGGTAGTTTCTCCCCTCGTCAGCTCATAGTGACTACTTCAGTTCCTTACGAGACTCACATCCTACAACAAAGAGATAAAGAGAGAGGTCAAGTCCTAATGAAAACAAAAATAAAATAAAAAGAAAAAAGAAACAAAAAAATAAAGATAAAGGGATAGAATGCTTGGGTTGCCTCCTAAGAAGCGCT
>CAOJBJ010562191.1:0-13028 GCA_948291685.1 Euphorbia celastroides | reverse complement strand
TTAGAGATATAATTTCATCTAGTGTTGTTTCTGTTTCTAAGATACATACAAGCATTAACCCTGCAGATTTATTGACTAAAGTGATTTATGTTGAAAAATTTCAGGTTGCCCTTAGAAAGTTGGGATTGGTGAAGTTTGACTGTGTGTCAAACTATGCATCTCAACTCCGGTGAGAATTTCCCTGTGATGGTGATATAAAAGGGTGCTTGAAGTGATCTGTTAGACAGTATTGGGAGTCAAGGGCCAAAGGTGGAGGATGTTGGGCTTATCAGTGTTGATCCATGATCAGAAATACACTAGCCCATCTGGTGATTAGGGTTTCACTAAGAGGGGGGCAAAAACGGTGTGTTTTGATTAAAAGAGATGGAGGTATATAAAGGCGTTTTTCCTCCTGTTGCCTTCGGTTTTGCTGCGCGATACAAACCCTAGATTCCTACTTTTCTCTGTACTCTCAACTTCGATCGCTCTCGGTACCGGTGGTTTCCAGTGAAGGATTCGAGCCATTTTGAGAAGATTACGTTATAAGAGGGTGAAAGATAAGTAGATTTTGTATATTTGATGTTTACTGGGTTCTGTATTGTTCTGTGTTGGCTTTCTGGGTTACTGGTCTTTCTTGTATGTTGATAAACGTCTTTGCCGTGGTCACTTGTGCCATATTGCCTAATAAGATTGCTTGCACCTTCACTGGAGATGTACGCTTTCTACTGAACGTAAAACTTCAGTCAGAAAGGGGAACTCTTTAAATTTGTTGTGTGTTCTTTAATTTTCTGCAATTCTTACTTGCTTAATCACGTAAAAGAAGACTAAAATGAACCTAAAAGCATTACAGATATCAATATGTTTGATGTGAATCAGAAAAGAGAAATGAATATACTAAAACAATGTCCACTACGCCGATGAAGATAGTGAAAATGACTATATGGATGAAGATTAAAATAAAAGAATATCCTATGGATAGATATTAAAATATTAATGTATATGTATTTATATTATTTTAATTATTATAATATAAAAAGGTCCAATGTTTATTGTTACATCTTTATTAAAATTTGAAGTTAGTTCTTTACGATTTATTTATTTTTATTAAGATATTTGTTAATACAGTTAAAAAATATGTAATAAGATGTATTAAAATTGAAACCCAACCAACAAAGAGGCAAGTACTAAATTAAATTGAAACTTATTGAATAAGTACTGAATTGAACTGATAAGTATGGTTGATAAGTTGAAAAGAACATAGACTAGAGTTTGATTGGTGGTGTAAATAGAATAGCATACTATCAAGAAACTACATGAGCTGTGTATCTATTCCGTCGCAGTTCTTCTAGACGGTGTTGACGTTTTGATTTCTGAAATTTTCTCCTTCCTTTTAGGTCTCCACGATTCTTTCGATTCTTTTGCAGGTATCTATTTCGTATCTGTTTTAGATGTTTCCAATTCTATGTTTGATCTCCATGTTCTAGTTTTTCTTTCATTGTATAATCAAATGACTGACATTTATCTTCTCTTTTTGGGGGTTTTGCCTTATGTTGTTTTTTGGAGAATCGTATTTGCCTTGTGTTTTGGATTCTTTCGATTCTGTTTGCGTAGTAATGTCAATAATGTCGTTTGGATAATAGTTCTAGCTGTTCACCTGATTTGGGGCGTTACTGATGAAGGATTATTGTCACCTTTTTTTTTCCGTTATAGCAGTGCGCTAAATTGTGAATATAATATTTGTTTTTTTGGTTCAGCTGTTTCAGGATGTGTGGTCGTTAATTTGACATTTCAGAGGGGATTACCGCGTGATGGAATGTTTGGCTTGTGGATTGCTTGATTTTGTTAATTCGGTACAATGGAAAGAAGAAAAATAGATGATTATGAACCAGGGCCGCTTCCTTCACCCAAACAATTGGATAGATTTGGCTTTGTGAAGCAAGAAGCTAATAATCCTCCTGATGGTGTAACCAAATCAAAATCAGCACATGAATTTGTGAGGTTTGGCTTTTTTTTTTTTTGATTCTCTGTTATAGCGGATGCTTGTTCAACTGCCTTAGTGTATACATCACCAATCTTAATGCCTTTTTTATGGAATTTTTCAGGGAGGAAAGGAAGGTAAGGAAATGGAGGAAGATGATTGGGGTTGGAGGAAGCGACTGGAAACACTATGTGAGGAGGAAACCTCATGTTGTTAAGAGGCGTATCAGAAAGGGGATTCCAGATTGTCTAAGAGGCCTTGTTTGGCAGTTAATATCTGGAAGTCGTGATCTTTTGCTAATGAATCCTGGGGTGTACGAGGTATTTAGATCTTCTTTTTGCTTGATACCTTATTTGTTGCTGTAGGTAGGCTTTATTGCTCTTTAATTGATGCTTTGTTTTTTTATGTGTGTGTTCGGACTGAGCATTTCTTGAATTATCTTTAAACTGTAGATATTTACGATAATCTCTAGATCTTTCTGCTAGTTTCTTCTTTATTATTTGTTTGCTACTCTATCCACGCCAATGGATTGATTATTTTAGAACTGTATTTTGAACAAATATCTCATATATAATATGTGTTTGCGCGCGGCTGGATGGTTTGGATGATATGCTGAGGTTTCCAGCTCTCCATGAGGTCTAAAACGACTATAAAGTGTTTACATTTGGGTGCACGCATGTTCTCTGAATTTTTGTTGATATCTTGTTCCAACTTATATAAAATGCAAATAAGCGGCTGGCAAATTTCTGCCATTTTGTTTTCTGTTTTTCTTCTATTTAGGTACACATTCATGTCTTGAAAAGTTTTGTACCACTCATTCTTCATAGGTTAGCAGGTCCCTAGCGAAATTCAAGAATAAAATAGGATTCCTTGTATCACCAGCTTGAGATGTTGTAGTAGTAGAGATTTCTTGTCTCTTCATTCGTAATAGGTAATTTGACCTTTCAAGAATTTGAACCATAAAATGGCACTAGCAATGTAAGCTTGAGTAGTTGAGTTGCAAATTGCAATCATTATTCTGAAGAAATTCCATCTCTGTTCATTTTCACTAGGGTAGTAGGCTTTTCATGAAATTCAAACATAGAGTGGTCCGAGCAGCAGTATTTGAATTTTAGTCATACTTAAAGCTCCATATCTTTTTTTTCTTATTATTTTTTTATATGTGTCCCAAATCCCAATTCTCTTTTCTCTTTCAATAGTTCATGCGTACATGCATGTGCTGTTTTGCTTATTGTTGATAGATCTGCAAACCTGTTTCAGCAACTAGTCTTGTATGAGACATCAGCATCAGAACTGGATATAATTAGAGATATCTCTCGCACATTCCCTTCACATGTGTTCTTCCAGCAAAGACATGGACCTGGCCAGAGATCCCTCTATAATGTCTTAAAGGCGTACTCGGTCTTTGATAGAGATGTTGGCTATGTTCAGGTTAGTCTCTCCTGTATCTAACACTTCCACTTATCCTTGAATAAAAAATGACGAATTTATTCAACTTTCACAAGTATAGGGAATGGGATTTGTGGCTGGATTATTGCTCCTTTACATGAGTGAAGAAGATGCATTTTGGCTTCTGGTTGCGTTACTGAAAGGAGCTGTTCATGCTCCAATGGAAGGGTTATATCAGGTAAATCTCTGACTTCATTTGAGCTTACACAATTTAATCCCTTGAGTGTTTACATGTGGTTGTTGATATATTCTTTTGGTTCTATGCATTACTCATCTAATCATCTTAGCTAATCCTTACGATGGCAAACATGAATTGCTGAATGTGCATGTGTATAACTGTCTGTGGTCATATAAGGCTGATGTATTGTTTAGTCAGTTTATGATAACATCTCATACGAACGGATCCATTTGGCCACCTTGCTAATGAAAAAAGTGTCTTTCATGTGTTCTCACTTGGAATTCATATTTTTCAGGGGTTATGCAATTGTATATCAACTCATATCATAACCTAAATTGAGTCATTAAGTCAGCTTTATTTGTTCGAAATGGAAAAAAACGATAAGAAGTAAGCTCTTGCACCAAGTTCGAAGTTAGATTGATTAAAACTGACAAAATATTTTGTTGATCATATAAATGTTTGAACCTAGTTGACCACTGTGTATTCATTTGTGTCATTTTGGATTCTTAATTTGCGCTGAGTTTTCTTTTATCATGCAGTAGTTTTTTGATGGATTGAATTAAATTCTGTGCTCAATCAGGAAGTTTTTCAATGCTGTGAGCTCTACTTATATACTGTAGTTGGTTTTAGAATAATTTCACAAAATGTGCTGAAATATGTCTCAAGTTAGTGGGTGTTTTTTGTTTGTTTGACCTATGGACATATTTTTCATGTTCCCCCTTTTTTTTTGTACTATGGAATTGCTTAACCAAAACGGAACTACTCAACATTGACCTTGTGACTTTTCTTTCCAACTGTCTACCTCTTTAATTTTTAGAAGTTACTATAAAATTGATTAACGACTGCTGAAGCACCCAACATTGATGTTGTACGTCCATTATTTTGATGGGGTCACGCCATTCTTTGGCTTTAGATTTTAATGGATTAAAGCGAAATGACTCATCATTAGATAGTCTGAACTTTTTTTATTGCAAAGTCACGGCGATAGCTGTTGTAACTGCGCTTCAAGGTCAATTGGAAACGGCCTAACAGGGGTAAGGCTGCATACAGCCATCCCCTTGATGAGAACTGGCTTGAGCCCCCTAACCAAATATTTAGTTTTGGCTGTATAATATATTTTGACTTTGCTGGATTGATGTTTGGCTCAATTTTTTGCAGGTGGGGCTGCCTCTTGTTCAACAGTACCTGTTTCAGTTTGAGCACTTGGTTAGGGAACACATGCCAAAGCTGGGAGACCATTTCGCTCGAGAAATGATAAATCCTAGCATGTATGCCAGCCAGTGGTTTATTACTGTTTTCTCTTATTCTTTCCCCTTCCATTTGGCTCTTCGAATTTGGGATGTCTTTCTTTTTGAGGTCAGTTTCTGTTATTAGCATTTGCTCTACTTCTTCTTGTTAGTCATTGTTTTGTTTGGACGTTAATATATATTGTTTTACCAGGGTGTGAAAATTGTGTTTAAGGTGGGCTTGGCTTTGTTAAAGCATTGCCATGATGACTTGGTGAGTATTCTCAGTCCTGTTTTGGAGATCCGGGTTATAAATAATGTCAGATAAGATTTTGAGATTTGTAACTTTGATATCAGGTAAAGCTCCCCTTTGAGAAACTCATACATGCATTGCGCAACTTTCCTGAAGATTCAATGGATCCCGATACTTTACTACCACTTGCTTACTCATTCTCGGTTATTTCTCTCTCTCTCTCTTTATTTATAAGTTGCTTGCATTGATGCACTTTGAATTTGGGAAAAACAATTTGTTATATGAAGAGAACATTGAAAGATGTGGAATTACTGTCAGGTGACAAAGAGATTGGAAGAACTGAAGCAGGAGTACGACAAGAAGAATGGAAAGCTAGTTCAACCTCCTTAACCGATTTATCAGACACTTGCATTGAAGTTTTTGTTGTATATCCATGCCATGTGTAATCGAGTTTTTGTCAGTTGAAAATATCTGTTTGATGAAGCGTGATACTTGTGTGAATGCACATGATTTCTGGGATTCGATTGAAAAGGGGGGAAAATTGCCATGTATGCGAAAACACCAAGCTTGTTACAACTCAATAGAACCTTTGAATTCAACTTCTTGATTTGGGGAAGACACCTGCCTATGATTCATCCTTCTCTTTATCGTATAATAGCATTTGGATTCAATTATCTCTCTTTTCAAATAACGTAGAACAAAAAAATACCCATCATAAATTTGTTATACAGAAAGGAGGGAGAGTTTATTGAACACAGCTTGCTGAGAACTGTGGCTATCTAAAAATTTATGTTAAGAGAGAGTTTCTCATTCCTGGAGCATAAACTTAACAACTTATTTGAGTAATTTTGCTCATCACAAATAAGATACCCATTATCAGTCAAGGTACGAATTACTTTTGACATCAGTTCGTAACATACGGACTGTATTTAACTGTACATTATTTAATCTTGAGTATTTATTGCAGCAGTTGTACATAAACATACTAGTTTGAGGATATATATATGTTTTTTAAGTATTAAAGTCAATTAACTGACACGAAAAAAAGTTCGATAACTTTATCAAAATGTCATCAGACATAAAGTAAATTTGAGAGTTTGCGGTGTTTTATCTTTCAAGAAAAGATTACTATCAAAAACTGGTCTGGAAATTCTTTTATTTTTGCCATGTTTGCAAAATGATTTGATCTTAACAGAAAACACCAATTATACTGATTCAATGGATTCAAACCTAAATTCAACTTTTAAGTAACGGATTAGCGTAAAACCATACCTTAAATTTGAAAATTCGGGTTTGGATGAGCTTGACTAGTATCCATTGCTCAAGTTAAATTATATATTGCCATTTTCCTTACAACAAATTATTAATTATGGTTGATTTTAATTGATTCAAGTTTATATCTAATGCTGATAGGCTTCGAAAAGGTCACTCAGATAAATAAAAGAACACATCAATATGATTTGGTCAGATTATATAAAACTTTCTATTGTCTAACAATTGTAAAGCTACACCCTGATTAAATTACCTAATGCTTTCATTGTTCCATACACGAACCTGAATTTTGCTCCTTCCTGCTCATACTTAAGTGGCCTCTCTACCGAGTTTCTAATTTTCTCAACACACTAAACAAATGCACAAAAATAACACAACAGGTAAAAGAAAGATAGGCTAAATTACCAGCCTTCTCTTCAATATTGCAATTTCAAGATGCATAGTAGCTGCTAATACGGTTTAAACTTTCTAGCAGCTCGCAGTTGCTGAATCCTCTTTTTATCCTGCTCAAATTTGCTTTGAAGCGCCAAAATTTCTGCACACCAACAAAACACTTTGTCATTATCTATTGATGAGGAAAAAATACACTCCCTTTCCCATACAAGAATGAAGTGGAAACGATGGGTTGTACCATTTCTCTGAGATTCTCTTTTTTGAAAGCGGTAGAATTCCAGATTGACCTCTTTGTGTTTACCGAGTTTCTCTGCAACAGCTGGGGCAACAGATCCCACAGTGATTCCACTTTCAGAATCTGTTGTCTTCTTTCTTCCCTTATGATGTACAACCACTGTCCACCCATCTCTTGCAGCCTCTGCTTCTCTCTCTTTTCTTTCCTGAAGAGAGAGAAAACTACCCATAAGAAAAAAAAAACAAAGGACAGCCAATAATGCAAAGGTCTAAACAACATAACATCAAATGCATAATCTTATTTCAGTAAACAGTGATATAAAATAGAGCTTGCATGGATGCCAAATCAGCATTACTTAAGAAATAAAAAGGGGAAAAAATACCTGTTCAAGTTTTTCCTCGTGCGCATTTATAAAGTCATCTATTCTTTGTTGCAACACCCTCAACCCCGGCCTACTTTGGTGGTATTCTGCAAGCCATTCTGATAAGCAAGCACAAAATGTGAATAATATAACATATTGATGATTGCGAAAAATATAATAACTCAGAATTCATCACGTATGTCTTATATGAGCGAAATAAATTGACCAATATTGCTTCCCTCCCTTTACTCTAGCAAAATAGGAGGGATGATAAACTACAGTTACACAGTCCCTGACAAAGCCATATTTACGGCATAACTTAGCAATCATAAGAGCTTCTAGCAAATCAAATGATAAGCATGTCTACACAAGATCCCTGAATTTGGTTATATGTATAAAATCAAGACAACACCAGAAGTTCAAAGTTCATACTTTTCATTCCTTTTGAGCAGTCTTCTTCTCCTGAAGAAATACAGTAAACGTTATCAAGACCATTTACTTTCTTTTCCAAAATGCTTTTGCTTTCTTGACACACGCCACGCTCCTTTTTCCTTTTCTTAGATTTCTTGGGTTCACCTAAATAAGAATAAAGCACCATCCGAAATTAGTTTAGAGTTTACAGTTCCAAAATGTAAACAAAATGTGATAATGCATTACAAGTCTGGTTTCAGACCCATAAGTAGCCTCAGCATTTCCTCGAATTTCACTAGGGAATTCGTTTTCTGATCCATAATCTTGGTTAAGAAACATAATCAATTTGTTTTGTTATACAAATCAACGTAAAATCGTAGAAGTCATATGGTGAGCTCCTTGAGGTGCTATAGTAAGAACAGTACAACAACTACTCAAAGAGTAAGGCTTCATGTAACAATTGCAGATAAAAATCTAATGTCCCTTAATTGTGTCCCTTCGGGTGTCCCTCCATTCAATGGCTGGCACTTGACAGTTTTTTTATGTTTCTCATTCCTACATGTTCATTTCTCTCTTATTTTTCCTTTAGTCTCTCTTTAAAGTGGGCTATGTGTTCACCGTTGAGCGAGAAACATCCAACAGCACACAATGAATGGATAGTAGATTTGACTCCAACAGTAGCAAATCAAACTTGTCCTTAAAATCCTACTTCCTTCTGAACTTTGAAATTGTCCTAGTAGCTCCCTTATCTTTAAAACAAATGCACCAGTTTGCTCCGTGAATGTCACATGTCAACTTGTGTTTGGTTTGACTTTTTGAACAAGTCATTTTCATATTTTTCTTACTCCAACCAAAAGTTGGCATGTGGCACTCATGCAGCAATGTAAGTTTTAAACTTAAGCAAGCTACGAGATCACTTTGCAAGTTAAAGGGACAATAGGTTTACTAACACAAGTTTAGGTAGCTACTGATGTATTAGGCCACGTGTTAATTCCAATCAAAAGATACAGCAAATAAAACCACAAGATACTTAATCAGATTGCTAAACAAAATCTACCAATTGATAGCATCCAGGAGTAGGAATTGAAAAGCTGGTCTTAAATATTTTAACTCAGACAATTTACCTAAAGCCGTGATTTGCCAAAGTAAAAATCTTTGTCTCAACAATATACTTTAACCATATCAACATACCCACCGTGTTGTTTGGTGCCTTTGTCAGATTTACCGACTAGAGGATTTTTCTTCATTTCATGTTTTATTTTCTTGTTAGATGCTTTGCTCTTCATCTTTTTACCTTCTACAGTAACATGTTCTTCTGTCAAAACAGCACACACCACAAATAAGATGATCATTATTTATCCAGTGAGAGTGAAAAAATTTACATACTCTTCACCCATTTCACCTTCAACAACTTGAACAACTTCCTTAGTACTATCGTTGTTCCCCTTATCCCTCTTTTTCTTCATCTTGCCAATGGGCTTGATCTTTTCATTTTCTTCTTGCTCTCCTGTCACTTCTGTACTGGAAAAAAAAAAGTTAAGCATCGGTACTTGATAATAAATATTAAAAAAAACAACACAATTTCTTCTCAAAGTTCAGGAATGACTGTAAGTAGAGAACAAAGGTTGAAGCCAAGGAAAATGTAAATAAACAATTATCTCAAATTTATTATCATTGCTTACTATGAGAAAAGCAATGATTAGCGAAAGGGTTGTTCGCACCCTATCAGATCTTTCGTGAGAGGTGGTGAACAGTGAATTGAAACTGTAAACCAATCATTGCATCTAATAAGAAGAAAGAATAAGACCACCCAAATTGGAATTACAACCTCATTTGCATGTCTACACAACTAATTGCTGATTACTTTTTTACAAGATAGCATTGAATTTCCACAAATTAGTGAAGTAGAACAAAACTCTAAAAGAAATGGAAGTCATCACAATCAACAGATTGAATAATTCGCACAGTTCACCACTAACCAATAGATTCATGACCAATTTAGGTGGATTGCGATTCACAACATAGACTTCACTTCTTGCAATAGTAAAGTTCAAAACATCTTTTGAGCAATCCACCATTGTTGATTAATGCTTCGCTCAAGTTTAGAGCATTTATACCTTTAGTAAGTTCAATACCTTTCTCGGTGTCCATGTTAAGAACCTTGTTGTCCCTCTTTCTTTTCTTCTTTTCTGTGGGCTTGACCTTTTCATTCTCCTTTCCCTCTTCATTGACTGCTGAAACAGAACAAGGTTAAGCACAAGTAACTAACATTAAAACTTTTAACAGAAAATGCATCTCAAAATTCCTAAACAAATTGCAAGTAAAGAAGCAGTTGCTCGAACTGAGGACAGTGCACGATTAACAAAGGGCCTGACTAACGGATGAAAACCCAATTTCAAGTATGAAATCTAATCCAAGGTGAAGATTAAACGGTAAAGGGAATTGCAGGAAGAATAATCAGATTGCTCATCCCTCTCAATTATAAACATTCGACAAATGAGGATTTATGAGAGCAAAGTAATCCCTAAAATAACAATTTTGCAACTGAATTCCCTCTAAAATACACATAGAAACGAAAAGGTGAATTCAAAAGCCCTTGAGCAGAGCCGCAAAGTAATTAAAGAGTAACGCAAGCCCCTAAAGTTGAAAGAAAGAAGCATTAATCTCATTCATACCAACGAATTAGAGAGAAGGATTTATAAATTAAACTAGAACAACAAAACCGAAAAGAAGATGGGACATCGGATAAGCAATAAATACCTAAGAGAGTCGCGCTCATCTTCTTCTCCTTCTTTCTGGTTTTGTCCTTGAGTTTCAAGTTGCCCATCTTCAAAAACCCTCCTGTCTCTAACTGCAAATATTTCCAAATACTAGACAGAAAAGAGTCTATCTTCGTAAAACCTAGAAATCATTATCTAATTAACGCGGTTCAACTTTTTAAATGTTTCGGGCTGGTTTATGTCTTCTCTATTCTCAAGCGTCTATTCGGCTCCAAACGGGCTCCATCAATTACTATTACTCTACTCATCGGGCGGGCCGAGCCGGATTTGGTCGGACTTTTCATTAAAAATGTCAATTCAAGCCCGGTCCAAGTCCATGATTTAAACTTTAAGCTTGGGTCGGGTTTATGAAGTTAAACCCAAGCTCGTCCCATGGCCCGTTAATAATTTTATTTTATTTTAATTTTATTGTTAAATAAATTATAAAAAATAAAATTCTATATCAAAATATATAGTATAATAAACTTTTTAAAAATATAGTTGATAATTTAGTAAATTAATATTAAAATAAACATATAAATTATTAAACATAATATAAAAATATGAAATAAATATATTTTTTATTCGTCCTGCCACGCTCGGGTATTCATATAAAAACCAAGTCCGACCCATAGAATTTCAGGTTTTTACGGGCTCGTGCTCGGGCAGGGCTTTATGTTAAAAGGTATATCCAAGTCCGCTCATTTTAAGCGGGCTTGGGCCGGGCCGGATGGGTAGCCCGACCCGTGAACACCTCTACCCTCAAGGCCGCTAATATGTCTATAATCAGCAAGAAACCAAATGAATCAAGTCGAACCTCAAAATCGAACCGAATTAGACAGAACTGAACCGGGCCGAAGCTATTTGGTTTCAGTTTTCGGTTCTTTTATTTTATATTTTATGAATTCGGTTTGGTTCTTAGTTTTAAAGTTCAAGAACCGAATGAATCGAGAACAGAACCGAAATTTTTATTTTACGTTTTTATCTGTATTTCTTTTTTTTCGAGAAAGTATGATTTTATGAAGGAGTCAGGGTTCGAGTCCTGATCATCCTCATCCACTAGTTGTTTTTTGGTGGATGTATCAATTGGAATAGAGTATGGAGGTATGCAAAACTAAAAAAACTTGAATCTTAGAAATTTAATTATTATAAAATAGTTTGATAATACTTCATTTTTAGTTAATTTGTATTATTTGATTTTAAATTTGATAATTTTATTATGAAAAACATTTTATTTAGTTATTTATAAATTATTTTATCATTTTTTCTTATTAATTTTATTATTTTTATTTTAAAATATTATAATTTCGCCAATAAAATTAAAGTAAAGAGACAGTAAATAAATATATTAATAAAAAAATACAAATAAAAAAATTAGTTAGAATAACTAATAAAAAATAATTTGGTTTTTTATTGAACCAGATCAAACCGGACTGAAATAAATTAGGTTCGGTATTTGAAACTAACATTTTTGTTATTTAGTATTCGGTTCGATTTTTGGACCGAAGCCAAATTTGCTCTCCCCTAATTACCACTGTTTTTGAACCGGACCGGTCATCGAACCAGTAGAAAGAGAGGGTCATGGATTTAAGGTTCAACCGGTGGTCAAACCCTGTCTTCTAAAAATATGTTAAAAATACTAATATTATCTAGTAATGTCATATTAGACTATACTATAAGTTATCATGCATACATAAGTAATAATATTTAATGTTATCAGTTTATAATAAGAAATATTGATTTAAATAATTATAAATTATAACATAACAACAAATATATTATGATGAAATGATGAAATAATTGTTTGGTATTAAGTTATATTTAACTAAAAATGAACCACAGTTAAAATAATTATAAATTTGATTTATTAATTATAGTTTTATGTAGGGATGTTTGGTACAGCGGATAGCTGTTGCTGATAGTGGTTGCTATTAACTGTTGCTGCTGGCTGATAGCAGATACTGTTAGTTGTTTACTGTTAAGTATTAACTAATCACAATTTAGTGTTTGGTAAAACCATAAGGTACGGTTGGTTGCTAGTAGACTGTAAATTGACATTTATGGCCATTACTTGAATTTTTGAACAAAATTAAAATTTAAGTATAAGAAAATAATTCATATTAGCTTGAAAAATTATTTCTCCTCACGTAAACTATCAGACATTTTTCAAGCATTCATTTGAATTTTTTTCAATATTTGTACGTCCGTAATATCATTTGAATTCGATAATAAAATGGTTGACTACCTTAAGATGTATGAATATCCTATATTTTGATATTTTCATTTTCAAATTTTGCTTTGGGAAGGAAAAGCTTATAGACCTTTCAAGTCTCTTGACAAGGATGTCGGGTTAAAGTAAAAAGGTACTATTATTGATTACTCCTGGAAAAACAGTTGATAGTTTTGTCACAAATTCTTATATGGAATATGTCAAACAACACCGTTTATTTAATTGCTGGGGCTAATTAAGTCAAATTTGATTTTAAGTTTATCTACTATCTGCTGATAAGAGTTAACAGCAGCAAAGTGATGCT
>CAOJBJ010561752.1:0-10628 GCA_948291685.1 Euphorbia celastroides | reverse complement strand
AATCGAAACTTAACTGACACTTAATGCTCGCAGAACGAAATTTATTGATTGAAACTTAATAAAACTAAAATTTATATTAAATGGTTTGAAATTTGATGATAAGTTTTATAAAAATTTACTGAAATTAAATGAATAGAATGCAACTTATCTAAATTTAATAAATCTGAACTGAACAGAAACTTAATGCGTCTGAACTTAACTGAACTAAATGAAAAAATAAGTTGAAAAGAACACGATCTCATTCATTAAATTTCAGTTCAGTACTTATTCATTGAATTTCAGTTCAGTTTTATTCAGTTCAATTCAACCGGTTGGCCATCCAATTTAAAAGAAGAAAGCCTAAATGATTGGTATACCTCCTATAAGTACACTTTCTTGCTTCATTTTATTGTATAAACCATGTCGATCTTTCTTAGATTTCTTCATACTTGTAGCTTTTCACCATAGTATAATTCATGAATAATTTAATGATTTTAATCAAATAAGAATATATATTGTATTTATATAATTTGATTAGAATACCTTCTAAAAATGCACGTTGCTAGTTATGATAAATAGCATACTTTTTAATCTTGCTCAATACAAATCAGCAAAAAAAGTAAGCTATGTAGAGATAAATTGTATTGGTGTAATATTACATATCTTAGTGATGACATTGTGAAGATTTTCGTCTAAGCTTACATTCACAAATTAGTGTGTCAATGGAATTAAGAATAATAATAATTCTATTGAGCGCCAATTTGAAATTGTTTCCAAGCAGTTATTCCTAACAATAGCTCTTCTAAAATTTCCTAAAACAAATTAAAAATTTTAGCTTTGAACAACAAAATTTGAAACTGAATTTTTTTGGTATTACTTATTTCTTATTTCCAGAGATTCTAATATAGTTTCCAGGTTTGCAAATAAATGAAGACCTCAAAATGCGAGGATTTCATAATTCATTACCTTTTATGGTTTCGGTTTAGTACATTATTCTAGACCACAAAAATATTCAATTCTAACTTCATAGTGAAACCTCAAGTAATTCATTTAAGATCCAATCACATATTTCAATGGATTAACAACCATTTGCTTCATTTCAATTCAAGGGCCCAAAATTTGATCCTATATTGGCAGAAACAACACAATTACAGTACTATACAATGTCAATTAATAAAACCGAACAAAAATGAAAACGATACCTTTTCTCTACTAGGAGACATCATTCGAAAACTTACTTACAACAGGAGATCAATATACAACAACAGCAGCAATAAAACAAAAACTGTCTTTACACCAATTATTTGGATTTACCTGATTTTTCCTTTTTTTCCGATTTCTCTCCTTTTCCCGCTTTCTCTCCTTTCGCCGGTTTTTCCCCTTTAGCAGCAGGTTCAGCTCCAGCTCCTCCACCTTCCCCACTCTCTCCGGCCACCACGCCGGTGTCAGATCCTCCGCCGCTGCCGCCGCCGCAAGACGGGACACTCCCACTCCCAGTAACTTGGGCATTTGTACACGCCTTACGTAGAGCCCAAATGGTTTCACGGATATCCCGTTGATTAAACTGGTGCGCCGACCACTTTCTGTTCGGGGGAACCCACCCACATGGTGACATTGGAGCCCGGCTCTGATACCAATTGTAGCGCCCGACATAAGCAATGGACACCACAAATCCCCATACATGGTATGATATTGTCCATTTTGAGCTAAAAGCCCTCATGGTTTTGCTTTTGAGCTTCCCCTAAACGGCCTCATACCATTGAGGATTGTAATCCATGCTTATATGCTACTCTAAATCCTCCAATCTTTCCATGTGGGATGTTTGTTTGTCCAACATGCCCGACAGCAGTTCCAGACAAGTTGATGTTACTCAGCTCGGCTTGACAAGGATTGGCGGGACTACAAACTAGGAGAATCGAAACCGGGTTTTTTGATGTTCCTTTGATGTCCTTGAAATGGACGTCCGTGATTACGGTCTTGGAGGTCCCTTTGTGGCCGTAGTTTTGGTCGATGATTATCGGGTTTTCTACGTCTTTCATTGTGATGCCTTGGAATGTTATGTCGGAAACTGTCCCCGGCAGCGAGTCCCCGAAGGATTTGATCCTGGCGCCGTTGTCGGCGCCGTTGATTGTGCAGTCTATGAAGGATACGCCTTTCACTGGTGCCTCGCCGGCTTTCTTGCCTATGCTTCCCACGCTGCAAATTAACAGTTCCGAGTGTTACAACACGTGAAATTTATGAAAAATGTGTTAAATGTCATTTTGTGAATTTTTTTTCTAGTAATGTTGTATAAAAACCACTATTTTCGAGTTTTTTTGGTGTAGTAGATTTTGGTTCTGAGGAAGCGGATCGAACTAATACTAAGCGGTTGTTTGGAGCTGTTTTCTAAATAGTCATTTAAAAAAATTCATCTCACAAGCTTTTCTAAGGATAGCATATTTGACCTTCAATTAATCAAAAACTGTTTGGCAGTATTTCCCAAAATCAAAGTTTGTTAATTGTAAGGTAGTCTTAGACATGAAGTTAATTGTAAGGTAGTCTTAGACATCAGTTTGGAGAAATAATCCAAGCTAACTACAATGTAGTCGGTATCTATTTGAGATTGTTTTCTCAAGCTGCTTTCTGATTCTAAAAGTTTTTCTTAAAAGCAGTAAATTATAGTTTTGGGATAGCAATTTTGATAATTTACAATTTAGTAATATGAATCACTTAATGTATTGTCCACATCCAAATTATGATGTTATATAAATAGTTTAAGAAACCAACTTTGTAGGATAGCAGCTATGGCATTAATTTCAAGCATCAAAGTCAAACAGGCCAAAAATTAATTGTTAAACACCGAAATTAGATAATACGTACCTAAGTCCATGTCCAGGGCCACAAGTAATGCCGGTATAGGTTGCATCGACAACTCCAGGGCCAACAGAAATGCAGTCATCACCCTTACCAATAACCGCATTGCTGACGGTAATACCAGAAGTGTCGCTAAAGTGAATGCCATCAGTATTCGGACTATCAGCAGGAGCCGTAATCTTAATATTATCAAACTTAATCCCACTCGAATCCGTCACATGAAAGTGAAAATATTTCGCATTAAGCGAAGTAATCCCACTCACAACCCCATTTCCCACCCTCTGAAACTTCACCGACTGCAAAAACAAAAATTTCACTTTCAAATTCGGTTTTCAATTAGAGACGAATTCAAAGTTGTTGCAAATCTTACAGAGGGAAGTCTTGCACAATCTTTGTTTGATTTACAGTCGTTGAGTTTCCAAGCCGAACCGCCGGTGCCGTCGAAAGTTCCGCCGCCGGTGATTAAATGTTGCTAACATGGCTGAATAAAATCCAGGTATCTTCAGGATATGCAGTAATATCAGTTGTGGCGACTAAAGTGCCGAGAAGTTCAAAGGCGAGAGGCTTCGAGTTCTTGCAAGGGCCTTGAAGAACCACCGGTTTCGTCATAAATGAACCCTTCGGTATCGTGATTTTCGCCGCCGGCTGGCCGCACGCCGATTGCCACGCCTTCATAATCGCCTGTGGGAATTTAAAGGATGGAAATTGGAATCAATTTGGGTTTAATTTGATGGGTTTGATTTAATGATTTTAGATTTGGGGATTGTAAATTTACTGCGGAGCTGTCGGTTTCACCGTCGGCGACGGCGCCGAATTTGGTGATGTCAAGGCCGCCGTCGGGGCTTGCGGTGGCGCCACCTCCTGTGGCGGCGCTGGGGTCGGCTCCGCCGGATGCAGCGGGGTCTGTGGCCGTTGCGTCTTTAGAGTTCTTTTCGCCGCCGGTAGATTTGGAGCTCTTTTCGCCGCCGGAAGATTTTGAGCTCTTTTCGCCGCCGGAGGATTTTGAACTCTTTTCTTCGCCGGAATCTTTACCGAGGAGACGACGGCTGCTTATATTACCATCGATATTCGCTGTTGGTAAAAAAAATAAAGAAATAAGAGCAAGTCTTACACAATGAAATGCAACAAATTTCGAATTTCCATTCAGTTTTTAACACGTAATTATTTGTTAGAGGAAGGAATTCTAGAAAAAATGACACGCGAAAAAAAAAAACAAAGCAAAAGGTTAAAAAACAGACACAATAATTATATTAATATAACTTAGAATCTGATTGATATTATGTATGTTTTAAAAAGTTAGTTTTATAAATTTTTTATATAGCATTATAATTTTTTTTAATTTTGACATTACATATTAACTATTTATACTAAAAATTTGAGAACTACCAAAACAGCTTTTCCGAAATTATAATCTACTGCTTTTAGAAAAAGATTTAAAATAGAGCTTTCAAGTGAAATAGCCTAGAAAAATAATTTCAAACAGGCCCTTAATGACAACAGTTTAAAATAACTACTATCGTTTAGTTATACCACTTTAACAAGTGTTTTGAAATCATCTTGCTGCCTTTCAAATCTCTCACAAAACGTGTTTAAATTTTTTTTAAGACACTTTGAGACGAGACTTCTATTTTAAACTTAGTTTTCAACCTATTGACCATGGCTAACATAGTTGTCCTAAGCTTAGGGAGAAATTTTTAAATTGGTTGGAAAGTTTGCACATGTAAACCATATTTAGCAAATTTTCAAAGCACACCAATTACATTGCTCGAAAGAAATGGAACAAACATTTCTATTCATCAAAAGAAAAATATGACGATGTAGCAAAACTTTTCAATGCATGAGTGTTATATTTGTAACGACATTCGTTTAATGATTCAGGTCTGCGCAATACACCAATTAGCTAAATTAACTAAAAAATGATACGTTATGCGTCATTAGAACTATGTTGGTTATATCAAACTTACCATTGGCTAAACAACAAGAGAACAAGACTAAGCCAAACATAAACAACATCCTTGCTCTTAATCTCCCTATAGGGGCCATGGAAACAGATCAATATTTATTTTCTTTTTCGTCCTTTTTTCTGTAGTTTTCTGTTTTTTTAAATAGTGTTTTCTATTTTTTTATCAACGACATTCCTTGAAAGCTTAAAGACTTATATACAAATTTGAATCTATTAATGGATAATGAAAAAATGTTTGACTGATTTATAAACGCCGACTCATTTTTGTCCATTTATTTTTTAATCAAAATCAGCACTATAATTAGTGAAATAGGATAATATTATATAATTAGTTATACTTTAACTTTTTGTGGTCACTGATAGGTCATTCAGATGGATGAAATTGTTTTCCTTCAGATGATTGATTGCCAGAGAAATGGAGATAAATAATGTAAGATTTTTAAAAAAATTTAAAAAAAGAAAAAGAACCATCCCAACAAACCAGTTCTTTTAATCTTAAGAACATTCAACAGTCGAGTAATGTAATTTTCAACGGTATAAAACTATCTTTTCAATTGAATATAATTGCTTCTAGAGTCGTAAAAATATGAAATTATAAAAAGTAGCCAGTATGTTTTTTTTTCCCAAAAAATCAAACATGGATTCATCTATTTATTTTAACTCCTTTTTCACAAACAAAGTTTTGGGTTATGAATTGAACAATAATTGACGGGCAGTTTATAAAATTATGTCTCAAACCGATGGGCTGAAAAAAAATCATTTTTATCTAGTTTTAGTAGGTGGCACATAGTTTTTGTTTTCCAAATTGTTATTCAGTTCATTTAGGTTTTTTAAGTAATTCTTATTTTTATTTCAAACATCTTTAAATGTTTTAGGCCGGTCGTACATATTAGTAAAATATTGATTATGTGAGTCACCAAATAGGTACATTTTAAATTGATAAAGCATAATTTATATGGTGAAATTATAAAATTTACAAAAACATGTCATGTATTTTTACTCATTTTTAAAAAGAGAGATGTGTTACTTTTTTTATAAAAAGGGGTTCGTGTTTTCAGGAAGTTAACAAATAACGGTTTTTCAACAATAAATTATATAATTGAATGGGTAATCATGTTGTTTTACTATAAAATTTTTTAGCTTATTTCATAGAAGTATAGTACATATTAGCGTAAAATTTTAAATTTTTTTAAGAAGTGTGGATATGTTTCATGATTTTTACGTTTATTATTTTCTAATTAAAAAAATAACTCCATTTCTTAAAAAATTTCAAAAATTTTCACTAATGTATATTATATTATTGTTAATTGACTCGTAAAATTTTATAATAAATTGAACATAATTATCCAATTTTATGACATAATTTAGTATTGAAAAATATATATTGGTTAATTTCTTGAAAACACAACCCCTTTTTATGAGAAAAAATAACACATATGCTTTTTTAAAAACGAATCAAAACACACAATATATTTTTGTAATTAGTTCTAAAGTTTTTTGCATATACTAAAAATCTAATTTTTTATGTCTTTTTCGAGTATTTCAAGTTGCGGCAAGCTGATGCTGGTGAAATTCTGAATTTTAGGCCCTGTTTTCTTCGCTTTAAATTTGTTTAGTTCAATTAAGGTTTATTATCAATTCAGTCCAGGTCAGATCCATTAATTTTAATTAAAAAATAATGTAAATAAATCATGTTAGGTTCAGTTCAGTTAAGTTAGGTTCAATTCAGTTAAGTTTAATTCAGCTAAGTTCAATTCTTGTTTAAGTTGAAGAGAACAAAGCTTTACAAAGATAAAGTAGCGGGTAAAAGGACTGCAATTGAGGCTAAGAAAATCTCTATTTTTAGAAAAGATATATAAAATATTGTTGAAGTACATGTTATTCCATAAATAAAAAATTTCTTGATTTATAACAACCATTAAATCTTTCTTATTTCATTAGGATCACAAGTTGTTAGTTTAGCTTGGATGGTGTACCTTCGTAAATGTTGAAAGCCTCTGCTTCACTATATCATTAAATTATATTAAATTACTGAAAGTCGTATTGAATTCGATCAATAATTAATTCAATGCATAGGAAAAAAGTACACATGAATACATGATAGGGTTTGGTAACAGGAATCCATTGCAGTAATCTGCTCCATACTACAAAAGCAACTTTATTTGTTATCATAATTTAACCTAAACTTCAATTTTTTACCCACAAAAAGTTTTCCTATCTCCCGGGTTGGCATAGATTTTCTAGTTAACCGTAATATTCTTTCCAATTTCAATTTAATTATATTATTTTACCTATCATTTTAAGTTAAACTTTTTTTTTTGTCCAGTTCAATTTAGTTTTTCCAACTAATGAAATAGCTCCTAGTGAATTTATTTGATGATTATGTTGGATAGATCATGATGGATGATTGCACTGGATAGTACTCCTTGCATTCCAAAATAAGTGATTTTTTAGAATTTTTTATTAATATCAATAAAATATTTATTATACACTTAGAATGACTAAATTACCCCTTGAATTTTTATATAAAAGTCCATCCCTTTTTAATTACTAATACATAATTCCATCAATACATAACATCTATCTTAATTAATGTAAGGGCAAATTAGAGACTAATGGTAAAATAATGCATTGAAAATCTAACAAGTCATTTAAAATTGAACAAAATAAAAAGACTAAAGAGTCACTTATTTTAGAATGGAGGTAGTAATAATGAATAGCTATATTTGATCTGTCGGATGAATAGGTTTACTTGGTTCGCATGTAGTGTAATAGAGGAAGTATTAGATTGAGGAGAGGAAGTTGTACTAAATATAAGTTTACTAAATAAAATTAAATTGTTTTTTTATAGAAATAAAATTAAATTGTTTCATTTAAGGCCAATTCACACCATTTATATAGCATGCCATTGTTTATTTATCATATACATATCTCCAACATTAATGAGTTGATGATATGTTATGCTATTTAGACTATATCTAATCTTGCAAAGTAACTTTTGTGATCATATTTTTGAAAAAGGTTTTTTGTGATCATTAATTGTACAATATTCTATGGGCTATAACGAGTAAATGTATTAGTTTGCGACATAATTGTACTGCCATCTTCCTTTTGGCCTAGGTTGGAATCCACTAATTATAAAACAAAAAGATAGAGTGAAACAATCTAAAGCTTTAGATAAGAAATAGGATGACCCAACAAAGCCCCAACCTTATTCCTATTACTTAGACACTAATCATTTTTTTTATTTAACTAGTTCATCTTTTAAAGAATGTAACTTCTCTAGCTGTTTTTAAATTTACACAATACAACATTTGATGTATTATAATTTATAAATGTATGCACAAAGAAAGTGTACACATTTTAACATTTTTCATCATAAGTTATAACTTATTAACAATATTTAAAAGACAATGTACTAAATATATAAATATTAAATGTCAGACATGCCTATCAACAATGGGACATCATAATAAAATTGTCGTTAACTACTATACGATGATATGATACCAACTTCTGTGTTTAAAAATTATATATTTGCTATCATACTTTTTAACAAAGCCAAGTTCATTATTTCTTTATTCGAAAGCATATACTTCTTCAATAATAAGAATGAAAAATTTATTTAGTAAAGAATTATAAACAACACCAAATTTATCGATCAATAATTCGAATATTTTTCTGGTATGCTTTAATGGTTTATAGAGTGTGAAGCTCTAAAATGAAAAACATAACAAAAAAAAATCGTTACATATATCACTCATTCCACAAAAGTTATGTAACTCAAAATATTATGTAATCAATCAATCAATTACTAAAAGGAGCGTAGCTCAGTTAGTACACATTACTGTAGGTAAAAAATTTTGAATTCGAAATCTAGCATCTTAAAAAATTTATTAAATATTAAAAAAAATCAATCAATTAATTAGGACTTCATCCCTAACTGAATAACATAGGTTATTTTCGTAGTAACATCAAATCCACCTTTATTTTCTTATGAATTTTGGCATCATCAATCTAATATTATAAATACTAAAAAATATTTATATTTAATTAATATATCTACAAAAAAATTTCATTTCACAACAATGCTTAATCAAAAAACTCAATATAAAAAAATATAAGAATTTACAAGTTAAGATTTGATTATGGAAAGGAATATATCTCGAGCTGATAATATAGATAGGCAGGTGAGGAGTATAGAGTCTAAAATATTCACGAGATAATTTCGATTGGCAAAATAGATATAAATTCTAAAGGTATGGTACATTAAGGGTGCTTAGTATTTTGCCATTTTTCGATCGAAGTCTTGATTTTGTAGTCATACTCGAATTAAATTCGGAATGAGTTAGAAATTTTTCTTCTCATTTAAAATAAATACAATACAATTAGGCAAATTCTTATTTTTTCTTAAAAAACCCACATAAATAAATTTACAAATTTTATAGATAAAATCAAATAAATTTATTTTGAATAATGAAATAAAATCAATTGAATGCTTAAAATTAAGTGTCATCATACTTTTGTTATTGAAACTTCGATTTCTACGCTCATTTTCGCCGGAAACATTTAAAAATTGTGCTACACAAATAAGTTCAGGCCATCATAAATGAAAAGGATAAGACTCGATGACATAAAACAGAAATACCTACTAATTAAGGTAGATAATATAAGATTAAGCAGTTAGGCGTTAAAGAAGCGGCAACAAGTATCGGGTTCTCTGGTTTCGCTAATTCAGTGGTCCGACACTTGTCACTCTCATCCCCTAATTACTTAATTAAACTAATTAATCACGATGATTAACCTCCAAACAGTTCAAAGTTGGAACACGCAATTCTTTTTCTTCTCCCTATAAATTCCCCTATCTCAGTCGCCTTCTTTGTAGTACAAAAACAAATAGATATTCCTCCTTCCTCCACTCTCTGCATCAGATACTGTACCAACCTATACACCTTTCGCGTTTTTTCCTTCTATATTTACTCAATTTGCCGCCATGGCTACTCCTGTACTAACTCGAATCCCCAGCATGAGAGATCGCGTTGAAGACACTCTCTCCGCTCATCGCAACGAACTCGTTGCGCTGCTTTGCAGGTTCGATTTCAATATTATTTCTCTGATTTAGTTTTCAGCTGAGTGTGGTGTTTGATTTTGGAGAACTTGAAATCGCGTTTCTGTTTCTGTTATGTTATTTCTGTTGTGCGATCGACTTGTTTTGTGTGCGCTCTCTCTGCTCATCGCAACGAACTCGTTGCTCTGCTTTGCTTGTTTGATTTCAATTTCATCTCTCCGATTTAGTTTTCAGTAGATTGTGCTGTTTGATTTTGGAAAAATTGAAATCGTGTTTGTGCTTCTGCTTCTGTTCTGTTATTTCTGTTGTGCGATCGACTTGTTTTGTGTGCGCTCTCCCTGCTCATCGCAACGAGCGAGCTCGTTGCTCAGCTTTGCAGGTTCGATTTCAATGTCGTCTCTCCGATTTAGTTTTCAGCTGAGTGTGCCGTTTGATGTTGGAAGAATTGAAATCGCGTTTGTGTTTCTGTTTCTGTACTGCTATTCCTGTTGTACGATCGTTTTGTTTTGGGTGCGTTTTGCGATTTCTGTTTTGAATTGGCGAGAATAGGATTTTGCGGATTTGTGACGGTTATTTTGGGATTTGAAGGTATGTGGATCAAGGAAAAGGAATTTTGCAGCCGCATACTTTGATTGATGAACTCGATCGTGTTGTTTGTGATGAAGAAGCGAGGCAGAAGCTTAAATCCGGTCCGTTTGGTGAAATTCTCCAGGCTGCTCAGGTGAACTTACCTTTTGTTGTGCTTATCCTTTGGCGTAATATTAT
>CAOJBJ010561048.1:0-10677 GCA_948291685.1 Euphorbia celastroides | reverse complement strand
AAAATGAAGATGCTCACTGATGGAATCCAGCATGGACAAGAAAGGGAGATATTCGAGGAAGGCTTAGTCAATTCAGACAAAAGGCACATCTGACAAAGGTCGCCAAAAATAAGGAAAAGGACAAGGAGGCACGTCTGACACCGCGGCGCACAGTACCTACTGCCAGGAAACCTGCGAAAAGTTGTGCAGAGCCAATAGGATTGCGACAGCAACCTCAAATCCTCAAAATCAAACCAACAAATTGCCGAAGAAGTTTTCATCAAGAAGTATACTTGGATTAATCTTTGGATTAAAGGGAGCTCTGTTTCAACCGGCTAAATTGCTAATTGGAAATTAGCAAAATCCAACCGTTAGAAGAATACAACAGATACTTTCAGAGTTCTTCTATAAAAGGATGAAGACGTGAAGGCAAAAACTACCGAAAAATTATTGAAGCCGAAACTCTGTCGAATTCAAAGCTCAAGTAATTTCTCACCAAAAAGCTCAAGCTCACTTGCACTTACTAGAGATCTGTTAGAACATTCATATTCCATATTTGTTGTAAAAGCTTACTCACATTTGTGATAAGCAAAACCATCTCTTTTGAAAAAGCGAGTGAACTGATTGGAGATGATATCCAATCAGTGGGTTAGAGTTTAGGTTATAGAGGAGGGTACTCTGTAATCGGGAAAACTCTGTAAGAAGACTTCTCCGCCGATAAGAAGACACTAGTGAATTAAATCTCAGAGAGGGTATCCGGGGACTAGATGTAGGTACAGGCTACTGAATCAGGACAAATCGCTGAGTGAAGAACCTTCTATCCCTATCTCTTTAAATTACTGCATTTTTATATATATCAACCAACTCGCTCACTTAACCTGACCATCAGCGGAAACTGCCTTGCTGATTGATTTCATCTCTCAGCAAGCTAGATATCTCAGCGAGACCAGGGTCCGCTAAGATATTATGGGGTAAATTTTAAAATGACTTAAACTGCAAACTTTCACTAAAAAGTCATTCATCCCCCATCTGACACGTGTAAATTATCTTGAAAGGGCCTACAAAGGGTTTTAGAGGTGTACTTTAGACAAGTTTAGGGGCTGAGAGGTACTTTCGTAAGTTTAGGGGGCTGAGGGGCAATTAGAGACAACTTCGGGGAGCTCCAGATGCGTTTGGCTTTTTTTAATATATGATTATCCATAATCTTCGTAGACTTAAAGAGGTAAGATGGAAACCCCAAGGGTGTGGTCTAACGGTAGGGGGCTAGTCCATCCTTAAGCATCAACCAGGGTTCGACGTCCGGAAATGTGTATGGAGTAACTTTAAATCTTGGACCCAGTCATCCTACCCTTCGAGGAACCCATAAATTGTCGATCAGAGATTAGTCTGGATGTGGACATGATTTAAAAGTATCGTCCACAGTTGGGACCCGTCCAGAACACCTTGTGGTGAAAAAAAAAAGAGGTAAGATAGAATCAGGTGATTAAAGAAAGGAAATAACCACATTTATTTTTCATTAAATTATGCTGAAGTTTCTAAAAGTGACACGTGGAAAAGCCAGGGTGAACAGGGGCATGTAGTTAAATCCTTTTGAAGAATTTTAATTCAAATTTTGTAGTACATCTTCAACATAAACTGAATTGAAAAGACTGGATTATATATTTTAGAATTAAGATTGCTTTCTTTTTACAATTAATGTGTTTGATATTAGTTTCCTTATAATATGCTTGAAAATCTTCCCATTTAATTCAAATCCACGAAGATGATTTTGTTTCTTTATTGGATGATGCAATTTAATTTGATGACCCGTTTATTAAAAATAACTCCGTATTTTATTATAAATTTGGCGTCAACATGTCACTAGCTCCTTGAACTTGTTTAAAAAATATATTGGTTTTCTAACTTTTGTAAGTGACCTCGCAACTCTTTCCACTTTTTTAAAACATATATATTACTGCTCCCTTATTGTATGTGATAACTTCTAATTGGTTTGACCTTTTTAAAATTAATGGATCGTTACGTTACTTTAAAAGTGTAGATGACTACAAGCGTATTTTTTTCAAAGTTGGGAGAAACATATGATGTCATTTTATAAGTTAAGAGGACAATAGATTTTTAGAGACAAGTTAAAAGACCTCGCTTAAATTTTTTATGTATTACACTATAAATTGAATTGATATTATTATATATGGCTATTTTATAAAGCGTTTGTTGTTGGACACAACTAGTCTTTTTTATCGAAGTGTACCGAAACTCTTGTCAATACTTTTTCCAAGTTTATCATTGCGTATCTAAAGGTTCTAAAGTGAGACCTATTGCTTAAGCAATCTTGCTACTTCTGCTAGTGACATCTATTTGCATCTATTTCATTAATTGTTGTCGTACGGACAGCCGATTTTTTACTATTGCTACGAAAAGGTACCAATTATGCACCGGCATTTCATATACAAATAGTTAAATTTGCTTAAAAACTATTGAAGTGCTTAAAAAGAGCGAAAAGCCGAAAACCCTAAAGATGGCCCAAAACAAAATAAAATAAAAGCTGAAAAATCATAAATAAATCATGAAAAAGCAAGAAATTGATTTCTCAATTCTTGACTTCTTCAACAACTTACCCACCAAATAAAAGCCAAAAATAATTATTACATATATAGAAGTAAATCCTTGAATCCAAACAAAAGAAGAAAGACTTTAAACTCTAATTCTACTAAGTAAATTTGTGAGTACATACACCAAAAAGCTAGCTGTATTCACAAACCGGTGGTGACTTTTCTGTTCAGATACACCGTTTGACTTAGCTGTTATTGTTTTCATTTCATCTATTATTAGCGCCCATAACAACTAAAACCAACTGTTTAACAATCACAACAAACAAACAAATTTCGGGTTTACGTTAAAACCAAAAAACGGCTGAAGAAGTTCTCAAACACTCACTGTATAACCCCGAAATGACCCAAATGAATCCGAAATCTTAAAATTGAATTCAAAAGCACTAATGCATTAACAATAATGAATAACAATTAGTTCTTCCCTATGAGAAAGTCACAATGGTTTACATGAAGCAAAGACTGCTACAAATATTATTAGCACAAACTGTGATCAAACTAAAACTAAGTCAAAATCAAAGATAACCATTGACCAACTTACTCTGAAGCTCTAAATCAAACTAGAAACAGTCAAATTTCAACTTCATTTACCGATTTCGCAGCTCATAAACTTGACCCGATTCGAGTTCAACAACATCATCATCTTCTTCAGGAGCAGGCAAATTGAGATCGAAAGCAAACATTTTCGGTTTCGGAGTTACAGCTTTAGCATCATTATTATTATTGCCTAAGTAAGAAAAGTGAACCTTTTTGTGCCCACCAAGTGCTTGACCCGATTCAAAAACCTTGTCGCAAAATGGACACTTGAAAGTTTTCTGATCAACAGCCACCGCGCCGGAACCGCCGCCGTCGGCGGTATTTCCACCGGAATCAGCTCCACTGCAGTTGTCTTCTTTCTTGATCTTCTTATGGCTCGCTTTGTGGCCCCCTAGAGCTTGATAGGACCGGAAGTTCTTTTTGCAGGTTGTGCACTTATATTTGAAATTCGATTTGGATCTCAGAGGAATTTCATCGAACAACTCATCTTCATCTTCATCATCTTCTTCTTCAACTTCCACTTCCGCCATTTTTGCTGCTCCTTCAATTCGATCCCTAGCCTTTTCAGTATCTCTCGATAGCATCAAAAGGCACAAAGCAACTTCTTCTTCGCTGAGCATCTCATCAGACAACGAACTCACCTGCTCCGGCGAAGTCTCCGCCGCTTTGACCACCGATTCCGCCGCTGATTTCCTCAGTCTCTTAGATCTCCGGCGAGTTGTGGCCACCGGCGACTCAGAATCACTTTCAACCTCCCTCTCCCTCTCCCGAGCAGTGCTAAAACGCGGCCTCGATGCTTGGAGAAGATCGTGATTGACAGATCGGTATGATTGAGAGGGAAATCGAGGAGACGAAGAGGAAGAAGAAGAAATGGAAATTGGAGATTGGAGATGTTGAGGCTTTGGAGGGAGAGGGAATTTAGCGAGATGAGATCTCATATGGCCGCCCATGGCTTTGCCATTGGAGAAACGTTTGCTGCAGATCTTGCAGATTCGGGCTTTCTCCATTTCTGCAAAACCTCAGAGAAAAAGAAGCAAAGAAAGCTAACAAATCAAAGTTTATCTGTTGTAGCTTTTGAGTACAGGTTGTGGGGAAGGGCTAGGGTATATATATATACATGGAGCGGCTGACAACAACTCTATTATTTGTTATTTTATGTTGTTTGTTGTCCGTCTGATTTGCCGTAGCTTTGTTTTGATTATGTCCTGATGTGATCAGGACCGTGCACTTGACTATGGAAGGTGAATCTCGCAAGAAAATTAATTTGCATTTACTAGATTTTAATTTTAGACCTTACTTTAGCGATATTAAGCTGATACTGCAATTTGAACAAATATGTTATATAAGATAAATGTGGCAATATAATTTAAGTCAGGCTTCTATGCAATTAGGGTTTTGGCATCATTTTCTAATTTGTTTTTAAGACTATACATTGTTTGCCCTCTTACAGTTCGGTTATTGGTACAGATTTTAATAAATGATGATGATGACAAAGTAATAGTTACTTCGTGGTAATCATTGCATATACATGTTATATATGTGAAGAACTTCGTATAATAAAATGAATCATCCACCCTATATATGTGATATGGCTTGAAAAGTATTGCTAAAGCTTTTTTGTTGTGATAAAATAGTAATTATGAGTTCAGAGTGGTATTTTATTTTTGACTGGTTTTTACCGATACAATGTATGTTAGATACAGAATTAGAAGATTTCTTGCCATACATCAAATAAGGAACAAATATCTAAAAAGTTGTTGAAAATATAAGTATCAATGGCAACATAGTTATTTCAAATACGGAAACATTTTAGAATAGTCTGTGTCTTTTTTCTGTGAATAATGATGTAAAGTTTTTAACTATGCAGCAGATTCTTCAACATATAGGGAGATTTAGCTTCATTTTGTCCACCTTTGATTAGAGCTGTAATTGTCTCTGATTTGATTTCATAGACTATATTCTTCAGTCAAAAAAAATCCGGAAACTTTTTTATTTTCGGTGTAGAGACAGCGGTAGTGCTAGAATATTATTTTCTTTGTGGGCTAGATGATAAATATATAAAGTTAATAAAAAATATGAAAGAATTAATTAAATAGAATAATATCATAAAAACAATGTGAAAGAAATAAGTAATGTAACTAATATTTTAACTTAAAGGTAGCTCATTTCTTTGATTTGTTTGGCACAAAAAAGAATGTAGTTTGTAAAAATAAATTTCATGAAATTGAAAAGTATTTTCAAATAAGATAGAATTGACATATAATATTGAAATATGTAAAATAAAGATATATCTATAAAATAAACATGATAAGTAGACATAAATCAATATTGACTTGCAATTTCCCTCATCTAGAAAATGATTTACAATGTGCAAAATGAAAAAGTTATTTAACATAAGTGCTTGGATATGTATTTGACTTGATAGATTATAAGCACTAAAAAAATAAGTGATACTTTTGGAAAAAGTACTTTCTGTAAAATCTCAGAGTTTAAGGACCTGTTTGGGACTGTTTTCACAAGCTGCTTTTCTTAAAAGCTATATTTTGAAGCTTTTTCTAAAAGCAGTAAATTATAGCTTTGTGAAAGCTATTTTGGCAGTTCTCAACTTTTTGATGTGAATGATCAAAATGCACTGTCAAAATAAAAAAAATGATGTTATATGAAAAATTTATGATACCAACTTTTAGGGACAGCGGCTCTGACAGCAATACCAAACAGACCCTAAGTCGAACTTAATTTTTTGTTATTAAATAATGAATCTAACCAAATCCGACTATATTAATGTGAAGCATTGAACGGGCACGACTAAATAGACAAATGAAAGAAAACGATAAAGAAAATCTTCAATAATATTTGAGAGAATATAAGTATAGAAAATAAAATTAATTCTATAATCTAAAATATCTAAAAAAATCTGATTCTTTAGTGGAAACAACTATTTCTTATTTTATTTTTCAATTTTTAATTTCTTTTCTAAATTTTTAGTTTTCATTTTTCATATTAAAAATGTTGCAAATAGAAAACATTTTATGTTTATCACCGCCAACTTTCATCTATTTCATACTTTTCATTTAAATATGTTTGTTACAATAAGTTAAAATGATTTATGTTACTATATATTGCACTAAGTCACATCTCAACCCATTAACAAACAGGTGACTAATCTTTTGTTTTTAGTATATATATAATCTCTTAATAAAATTCCATAACTCTAGTAAAACTTCATAACATATTATGCTTTGTCTAATTCATTTGATGATTCAATTGCGCATACTTTATTTTCATTTCTCGTATCATAACGTGAAAATAATGTTTGGATGACCAAAACTAATACGAAAATTAAAGAACTAAATCATCATTTGAATGAATTTACGGTATGTGGTAAAGGTCGTAACCTAGTGGTTAATGACTAAAGCTGCAATCTTAGAAGTCGCATGTTCGAGTCCATACTTGGGTGGGGAGGAATAAGGTTTTCTTTAGAGAAATTGTATGATGTACTCTCTTTTAAAAAATATTTCTATTTTTGCATAAAACTATTACTTATTTAAACATATGTCACTTTTCAACTTTTTATTTATGCTTTTACTACTTTTTTTTTCCCTTTTTTTTGCACCCTCCTTTTTTCTCTCCAGATGTCACTATCACCCTTCTCTTTCTTCTTTAATTTCGATTTTCGAAACTTAAAATCGATATATCTCTCAAACCATTGATTTTTTGGACTCGGTTCTTTAGAACATTTTGTTCGTTTTATTTTTATCTTTAAAACAAGATCCATGATAACATACTTTTGACGAAAAAAAATCGAAATATTTTTTTCAAAAAAAAATCAAATTATAAATTTTTTCTATAAGAATCTATAATGTTATAGATTTTTTCTATAATGATCTATAATGTTATAGAATTTTTATATAATGTCGTATAAGTTACGAAATAACATTATAAATCATTATAGGTTTCCAGATTGACATTATGGATCATTACAGATCATTATAGGTTTACAAAATAAAATTATAGATCATTATAAGTTCGCAAAATGAAATTATAGATCCTTGTAGATTTACAAAATGACATTAGAGATCATTATAGGTTTACAAAACGACATTATAGATCATCATAAATCATTATATATTTAAAAAATGACATTATAGATCATTATAGGATAGAATCTTATAGGTTTGCAAAATAAAATTATAGATCATTATAGATTTACGAAATGACATTATAGATCATTATAGATTTTCAAAATGAAATTATAGGACATTATAGATTCACAAAATGAAATTATAAGACATTATAGGGCGTTATAAGTCAGTCTTCCAAACAAGAGCTAAACAGGTTCATCTTCAAAAACAATTTTCTCGACTTGTTAGATTTGAAACTTAACATCGACAAACCAACCTTCGATCAATGTAAATTATTCATTAAGACGGGATTAACAAATGAAGTGTAGCAACCAGTTGGCTATTCAGAGACAACAATCAAACAATTTCTTCAACCGATTACACAATGCAAACATTTCTTCAACCAGTTGGCTATTCAGGATAGGCTTATAAAATAAAAGGACATTTTAGATTTTTCATGATAATGGTATTTTTTAGCAAAAGTAGTATGAATTGGCCTTCTATGATCCATTTTTAAGAATCAACAAATCAGAAAAATGAAAGCATAATACCAAATTTCGAGGGATAAAGAAGAATTGATTTTTACAGAAAGAGAAACATTGTTATGCATTTCAAAAGAGTACAAACAAACAAGACAATGAAAAAATACTCTTCTGGTTCCTCTTAGAGATGATTTCCGTTATGTCAGTGTTGATGAAGCAAAAGCTCAGTTTTCGCAATCACCAGATGATGTTATTTGACTTCGAGCTACTGAAATCAAACATGAAAATCTTTCAATTAATCTCAATTTTCCCAATCCTATTTCTCCAATTTTGCTCCAACGAAAACAACTCAGTCCAAGAAATCCCTAGTAATCGAAGAGTGAGTAATTGAATTGAATTACCTTCATGTGCCGCCATAAAAATGAACAAACACACGTATAGTTAGATCAGAGTCGGGCGAGTTTGGGGATTTGAGTCCGGCGAGGTTGGGGATCACGATTCTCCGGCGGAGTGGGACGATACTAGAGCGGTGGCGACGGAGTTAGCAGGACCAAAGGTGGCATCGAATCTCATCCTCCTGACATCGATTTCATCGGATCCGACACAAATCCGACAGTGGTTTGGAAAAAAGGGCGGCGGCGGGACGTTCGGCGATAGAGGAGATCTAGATCTTGGTTCCGGCATAGATCTAGTGGCATCTATAGCGGAGTCTTCGGCGACGGAGGAGGCTTCAACCGAGAGGAACTTCGGCGGCGACAGGGCCTTCGATGGAGAAGAGATAGGGCGGCAGATGAGGCTCGACGAAGAGGAGCTTCGGCGACGAGGACGGCAGCAGAGTAGAGATTTCCGATGGAAGGGAGGGGGATTTGATATTTTCTGTTGGAAAATGAAACCGTGGGATTTTCACAAAACTAGAATAGAAAAGTAGCGTATTTTCATAATAAAAAAAGTTGAAGTGGAGTATGGGAAATAATTTGTTTGTTTTTTTGTAGTATTTGGTTATTTGTCCCTTTTCTTTAAATATTATTGTAAGTCCATTATGAGGTAAATTTTTTTCAAAAAAAGGACTAATATGTAGTATGTAATTAATTAGGGAAATTATAGTAAATACTAGAATATCAACCCTTGTTTTTACTTTTACATAAAAGAACATTTTTTTTACTGAACATAAAAGAACATTAAAATCTAACTTTTAAATAACTTTTCGTACTTATACATGATTCTCAAGGGAGGAGGAGGTCTCCTTTGTTTTGGGTGGTCCCCACTATCTTTCTTCTAATTAATTTGATTTTCAAATTTGAAAAGACCACATCTCTTAAACCGTTGATTTTTTTGACGATTCTTTAGAATATTTTGTTCGTTATATTTTTTCTTTAAAACAAGATCTATGATGATACACTTTTGACGAAAGTTTTTTTCACTTCAAATTGTTATACCGTTATTGAAAAGATATAACAATTTTGCACTATAATTATAGAAGTATTATCCCAAAATGAAATCGGTATAAAAATTTTACACACATAATGTAAAAATATTATACCAATTTTTCAAAAAACTTCTAAAAGTATCATACCGATTTCAAAAAACGGTATAACACTTTTATATTGTTGTTGTAAAAATATTATACCGATTTCAAAAAATGGTATAATACTTTTACACTTTCATTGTAAAAATATTATACCAATTTCAAAAAATGTATAACACTTTTATACTGTGGTGGTAAAAATATTATACCAACTTATAAGTAACACAAACAAAAATGCATTTTCTTAATTTTTCTTACAAAAAAACCAATTTATAATAAATATTCATTCTCTCTCTCTCTAATTATACAGTCCTTCCCTTTTCCAAGCCAATATCATCGCCGACCACGCCGCTCCTCCGCCGGCCGCCGAAAAGTTACGAATAATCATTTATCTGATATTTTTTTAACTTAATAGCTTATAAACACTAAAATAAGCGATATTTTTAGGAAAAGTAGTTCCCATAAAATCTCGCAGCCTACCTAGGTCAAACATAATTTTTGATAACTAATAATGTATATATTTAAAGAAAAAATCAAAAATAATACTGATTTTAGATTTTAGTTTCAACCAACTTTTATTCTCATAACTTTTGTAACCAAAATTAAAAGCTCAAACTCAAAACTGTATGTTCCTGTTTCATCGTCCTCTTTTGATATATCCTGTTATATCACGATATATCGTTGATATAACACCAGATATCAACATCAATGTATATATTGCGTCACTGTATAACATCATATACCGAGATTGAAGAAAAGATATTCATTTTTTAGATCGAAAAGCACACAGATAAATTGAAATCAAAAGTAGCAATCGACAAAGAAGAATATAAAACTGAAGAACAAGACAAACAAAACAGAAAAAATGTGAAGAGATCAGTGAGAAAGAGAAGGACGAGATCTGAAGAACAAGAAAAACGAGCACAGGAAGGAGAAGAAATCGATGAGAAAGAAAAGAAGGAGGAGAAGAGATCAGTGAGAAAAAGAAGAACGATACTTGGAGAACAAGGCAAACAAACACAAATGAGGAGAAGAGATCGAAGAGCTCCACTGCGATTGAAGAAGAAGAAAAATGGGAGAAAGAAGAGAACGACGTGCAAGTAAAAAGTGTTGGAAGTGGCTCGTCAAAACTACAAGATCCGCCAAGTCAAAGATCCAGCCCACTTCGAAGAAGGTTTGAAGATAAACAAAATCCGAAGCCAAATGGAACGACAAAATCCGATAAGTCAAAGTGCAAAAAGAAAGGTCCGTATCAGGATGTTCCGGAAGACAGTAAAGGGAGGAGATCCGGAATCCACGTGGACAAAGATGGATCTGGTCACAAACAAATTCAAATTGTCTAAGTGTGCTGAAGAAGATCAACACCAGTCTCCAAGGAGCATTAAATGCGCCTCACCAACTGTCGGAGCATTTAATGAAGAGAGAAG
>CAOJBJ010560499.1:0-12837 GCA_948291685.1 Euphorbia celastroides | reverse complement strand
ACTCCTGAAATCTGCAGGCTTTGACCTTGAGTTGTTGGATTTTGATTTGTGTAGCAATTTCCAAGGTAGCGGTTAGCCGGAATTAGGTACTGCGCAATTTCTGGATGTCAGGTGCGCCATTCCTCCTGTCCCTTCCCGTCTCCTACTTTTTCAGAGTGCATTAAATGCGCGCTTGTCTCTTTCTTCGATCGCATTAAATGCTACGTCCTTTTGGTCGAAGATAGACAGCTGGACATAAGACAAACCAATTTTGAATTGTTTGCTTACGCCTTATCTCAGTGCGACTTATCCTCAGTGAGCTTTATCCAATATGCTTTCTTCCTTCGCTGAGATTCTTCAAAGCCGGAGCAAAACAACCTTCAGCGAGCTGTCCCTTCAGCGTGGCTTTGGTATCAGCGAGACTGGTCCAACACTAACTGTTGCTAAAAGATTTCTAGAATGTGAAGGCTTTTTGAGACTTGACAGAAATTTCGCTTTGAGACAAGATTTGAGCAGAGTATCGACTTGCAAAATTTCTCGGTAGTTTTTCGTCGACTTTGATTCTCCTTTTATAGCCAAAAGAGATGTTACCGTTGATTTCAAACGTTCAGAAATTTTCTAACTGAAAGTTAGAGAATTCTGCCCGTTACTCACAACGATAATCTTTCATTTGAGACTTCTCTGTTTTGGAGATTAGAATTTCTGTCAATTCTGAATTCTGGAGGCTTTTGATCTTGAGTTGTTGAGTTTTGATTGGTGTAGTAGTTCCCAATGTTCCTTTTTGTCGGAATTAGGTACTGCGCGGTTTCTGAGTGTCAGAAGCATCATTCCGTGTTTGCTTCGCGCCTCCTATCTTTTTCAGAATGCACTAAATGCGCGCTTGTCCTTTTCTCAGACCGCATTAAATGTTTTATCCTTTTTGTCAGAACGTGACAGCTGGACATAGGACAAACTAACTTTTTGTGTCAGCGCCTAAGTCTTTATCAGCGCCTTTACTCATCAGTGAACTTCTTCAATTTGCTTTAATGCACGCTTTCTTTCACTGAGAATTTCTTTAAGTCAGAGCAAAACGACCTTCAGTGAGCAGATCCATCAGCGAAGCTTTAGGTATCAGCGAGACTGATCCAACAGTTTATATGTTAATTTAATATTAATTTACTAAATTATTAATTATACTTTTATGAATTTTTTACTATACAATATATTTAAATGTAAAATTTATATAGAATTTTATTTTTTATAATTTATATAACAATAAAATAAAATTATTAACGGGTCTTGGGCCGGGCTTCATAAGTCCGGTCCGAGTCTGAAGTTTTAAATATGGGCTTGGAACGGGCTTGAATTGATATTTTTAACCAAAAGCCCGACCAAATCCGGCCCGAACCCGGTCCAGCCCGCCCGATGAACAGGTTTAGACAAAACTACAGGCTTCTTTTTAGATCTTTTACCAAATTTTGTTCTTTCACTTTTTTACCCTTTACATTAGTATCTAGATAATTCCTACTAATATAATTGTTTTAGTAAATTATGGGACTTTTAGAAAACCTAATTCTTTCTGTGTTATTTTTTATTTTTAATTTTGTACTGAAAGAAGCTGAATGCAGATTTTGCCTAAAAGGAAGAAGCTTCTTGGGAAGGATTGCGATTGTGATTAATCAATCTCATCTGATGAATGGATGATAGAGTGATAAACATTGCTGATTGGTTGTATTTGATAACGGTGATGATTAGGCCATTTTATTTGCATACAACTCAGTCAAACCTGTTTTATTTACAAAAATAAAAGATATTTTAGTGGAAAAAATTATTTAAGCAACTTACTCATAGCAGACGAACATATGGGACCTACAATTTTCTCAACTTCAAAATTTTCAATAAAGGCAGATTAGTGAATGACTCAACTTTTGTTTGGCCGTCCCATGTCCATATTAACAATATATTTCCCCTAATATAGAATATTAATTACTGCTAACGAAATATCTTAAGAGAAAAGAATGATTTGGTACAATTATTAATGATATATTTAAGTAACGCTTGTTTTTTTAATTGTGATTCATCCCATCTGCCCACAATCGTTAGATTTATAACAAAGTGTATAAATATGATAACATTTCTATTTGAGCTTATGCGTTACAACTCACTAGGGTAAAATATTTGTTCACCCCATTAAAATGCTTTTTGGTCTTTTATTCAATTTTTGACTTGTAGTATATGCATAGAAGATAGAAGAGAAAATTTTGACAAAAATAAATTTTGAACCGGATTTTCTATAAATATATTAAAATAATAATTTAAAAATAAATTATTAATAAATATATAAATATAAGTTAATCTTACCAACAAATATTAAAATTTTACATTAATACTCTATTATTTATATTGAAATTTCTATTAAAAGTACAATACAACGTAATCTAGTGAAACAGTGAATCAAATAAATTAAAGTTTGGCCGAATTCGATCATATTTTATGTATTATTGTGAAAAATTTAAAATATTTGGTTTATATTGTATAAAACTTATTTGTCTAAACAATATATTTATAATTTTAAATACAATGTGCTAAGTAAAAAGTACAAATTTTAAAAAATAATTTATTATTGGTTTAATTTGACTTTTATTTCAAAATTTAAATATAATTAGTTATATAAAATAATTTAAAACACAATTAAAAAGAAATTATTTATATTATAAAGTTATAATACCATAATATTCAATGAATTAATTGTAGCAGTCTACTGATAAAGTAGTTTGACTTCAAGCTTGAGGTTTGGAGTTCAAACCCCATCACCAATAATTTAATTTTTTTAAAAGTAAGGACACAACAACTTTGTACTGGTTGAACTGACCAGTTCACGATTGAACCGGCCGGTTCAACCGAAAACTGAACGGTTCTTGACTTTATCAAGAACCGTATTAAACCCGACCGGATCATGGTCCGGTTTCGGTTGAACCCGGTTTAACTGGCCTGTCTGGTCCGGATTTCAAAACTATGGTTCATACCATGAAATAGAAGGATTACAGTCTCCTTATCTAGATTGTTTGCGTCGCACGGATTGTCACTTACATATTTACAATGAATGTCACATCCTCCATTAATGAAGGAAGAGTTACAACAATCCATATTTTGATCCCTTAAGGGATGAATAAAAGAAAAAGATATGTGTATGTATTCATACCTTCACAACAAAGACTAATGTGGCTCATAATTGCAACTTAATGAGCCACCAACAAAGACTAATGTGGCTCATAATAGAGCCACCAACTCCCATCAAGAGTCCACTATTAGGTTGCCAACGGTCACGTCACTCCCAATTGCAACTTTTTTTGACTTTTTCTAACTATGCGTCCCTCTAAAATGTACAAAAAAAGATTGCTAAAATTACAAGGGTTGTTGTTGTTTATGAAAGATTGCGCTCAAAAGTTGTGTTCTACATTTTTCTCATAATACTATCGGGTGCTAAGTTTAATAAAGCACAAATTACATCACTAATTTTCACTCACTACACCATAGATGGTCTGTCGCAACTACTGAAAAATGTTGCTTAATATGTTAAATATGTTAAGAAAGCATTTTTTCGAAACACTTTTTCAGAAAAAAGTCGTTGGTGATACTTCTCTTTCAAGAAGTCGTTCTCGCAACACTTTTTGTATTTCTTGTTACACGTCAAAAAGTGTTTTACAAAAAACTTTTTGCAACAACATTTTTACCTACTTGCAACCTCTTTTGTGGTGTTGTGAGAAAAATTCAACACTACCACCGTTAACGTCCGTTAGTGTTTTCTGTAACACTTTTTCTTATCGCAACACCTCATTGGGTACATTTTACTACACTTGACCACACATCCACAACTCTTTTTTTGTGGTTTTCGCAACACCTTTTTTATACCAATAGATAGTGGCCTAATTTTTATTGGAATAATACCTAATAAATTCAATAAAATAAAAATAGAAAATAAATGTTAACAAAATCATATAGAAGTCTCGTTCCATAATTCATTAGTAGTTAATGCACAAAGCTTGATACATCACAACATATCACAAATCATAAGGTTATGAGTACACAAAGTACATAAAACATAAGGTTGAAAACACCCCTACATATCTCCTATGTCCCTAAAAGACATATCAACAGTCGCATAATCTGCAAGTCCAACAACAACTGTATTGTTCTTCACATTAGCCTCTTTGCTTTCATGAACCATGTGAACCTCCATTTCATACCTACATCACATTTTATATATACGAATTAAACTTTAGCATGTGAAAGAATAGTGATAATAACTAAACAACGTCAAGTAGTTAGGCAACCCACCTGAGAGAGCACATCCCTATCGCACAAGTTTGTTTCACAATCAATCACTCAACTGAAAAATAACAGTTAGAAATTAGACATGATAAATAGAATGGGGAAACTGGAATCATGTTCTATAGGAAAATACTCACGTAAATTGTGTTTTCAAATCATTACAACCTTCAGCGGTTAGGAAATGCACATAGAACGACTTTAGAAACAAAAGAATAAAATAGTATTAAATTTGATATATAATACATTAAATAGGTTACAGCAAACCACGAGTTCAGAAACCTTGCTGCTATGTAGGAAGTAGCAACTTCAAGAACAAACAGCGGATTAATATAAAAAACTTTATATTAGCAATGAATTTACAATTCGGATGATGCACACCCTTGTGGTGTACTAATGGATGAAAATAAACTACAAATTACAAAAAATGCAGAATAGAAAAAAAAAATGGGCATAAACAATGAGTTTGAGAACCACTTTCCTTAATTGCAAATAAGACAAATCACATTTTTAGTTAGGCCACATATATCTTGAAGCCAAAATAACAAAGAACGTATATTTCCATATATATATATATATATATATATATCAATAAACCATTTCAGATAAGCTGGAAAAGGTAGCTTCCTATACTTGCGCAACTGCAATTCATTTGGGATCCAACAATTATATAATATATAGAAAAGCAAATAAGCAAAAGCAATTAGTGAACACCTTGCACATGCTACTAAACTACTACACTATACGCTACATGCTGCATTCCAAGGAGGAAGAAAAAATATATCAAACATTTCATCAAAAAGGAAATCATGAAAAATGAATTATGAAGACTAAATCAAATAAAACCCATTATGCCACATAACTTTAGATTTGATAAATGTACTTTTTCCTGAGCTACTGAATTACCATTAAACATAGAGAAAAGAACAATTCTAGGCTATATTTGTTTTTCTTAAGATCTTGGGTTTTGAGTGGTGTTGGGTATAACCGTATAGAGAGGAAGCATCCACAAATTGTGAACCAGCCATGAAAATATTGAAACTTATAATACAGTAATAGAAACAGAGTCAGATTGTCTGGTCGGATTCAAAAAGCTATTACACTAAAATGAAAAAAATAGACAAAGCATATTGGCGTAAGAACATTCCATTGGTCAAACCAGCAATTGAATAAATAAAGGCTATATATGAATAAATTTTAAAGTTTTACTAGTAAAAAAACCAATCGCCTCCATTTTTATTTAGGAGAAGAAAGAATTCCCCATAGGTAAGAAACAACAACAAACGCTTACCTTCCCACATAATTCATATAAAAATTTGCTGTGTTGGCTAACCTCAATCTTCTTAGTTCACATAATGCGGACTGGCCCCATTAAGTACCTAGACATTACTATCAAAATTCAAAGAATGAGTACAAATATAATGCCCAAATAGACAACTGAGTAATTGCTCAATAATAAGACTCAAAAGTTGAAATAGTCTAGAGAGAGACTGCATCAATAAATTGATTGAAAATGCACAATAATTTCAAAAGCATGCCCATCTGATCACTAAATCTGAACACATATTAATAGCTTTTATTTGTCAATCATATACATGAATTAATTCAGGCAACTAGAATTTCAATAAAATCTCAAATGGCACAACAGAGCACACAAAAGAATGAGGCATTTGAAAATAAAAGGCTTGAAAATAACAGAGCACACATGTCTGGGACTTTATGTAACAATAGTAAGTTATTGTTATTCAATAATTGAAATAATAGCAAAACCGCCAACCAATCTATACGAGAAAGAGTAGCATACCGGGAATGATTAGTGACATTCATAGTACAAAAACTTCTATATAGTTCAGGCCATAAACATAAGCTACAAAATCATTAAGCTTTTGTTCACGTGCCAGATTCGAAATCAACAATCAGCTAAAATCAATAACCTATACTATGCATTCAATAAGCACTCAAAATTTAAATGAAATAATTGAATCGTTTTTTAATGAAATAAAATAAATACATACCACTAACTGCTGCAAATTGTCTTCCTGGTTCATTTTTTTCAGTCAAAAGCGCAAACCCAAAGTTTGTAACCAAACCCTAAGTAGTAAGTATAAATTACCAATTGCAAAAGATTTAAGACAAATTTAAACACGTAATCACATGGAATCAAAGAAAAATTACCTCAGATTTTGTAAAGAACCCTAGACCTGGGTAATGCCACAAATCGAGAAGAAAACATAATAGATAGTTGGGAGAGACAAAGATCTACGGTGACGACATAGTGCGGGTTTCAATTAAGGAAACAATCGACAAAAATCAGGTGAGGAATTGAAGAAATTGTGAGAGAATCGGGTGGGGTTTCTATTTGACGATGAACGAAGTGAACCAGAGAGAAGAAAGAGGAACTGCAAAAGTGAATAAGTGTGTGATTTTCATTTTAGGTCATTTTTTATTTTATATTTTTTAATTATAGCTACGTCCAAGAAATCAAGCGGGAGAATCCCCGCCGCTAAGTTCACTATTCATTACTCTTTTTCGCAACATCCAAACAAAAAGTGTTGCACTAGAAGTATATTTATCCGCTAACATTGTTTTTGAAACACTTATGGAACACATGTAGAAATGTTTTTCAAGAATTCAACTTTTTCTTCAAAATCGTACAACTTTGATGCAACACCAAAAATATTGGTTGCAGCAGACCATCTATGATGTAGTGACTTATCAATTATTGATCTAATACGGGGCGACAAAGTTTAGGTAGCCGGAAAGCCTGTAACTTTCAAATACATGTTCAATGAAAATGAACTACACATTTACCTTAAATATGAATGGCTCTATTGGTTTTAATTTTTTTGTGTTAAACGTTGGTTAAACATCAAAATTTATTTCCATACCTATAGTGACGAACCTAGAAATATTTTATTGCGAGGTCTAGAAATATGACTAAATTTTATTACTTATGTATAAAAATAATTAAATGTAAATTTTCAAAAAGAATTAAACATCAATTAACGAGTGATTATATTTGTTTTAATCAATGTTATCATTAAAACAATATCTTTAAAACTATGAAAAGAGTACATATTGGCAATTATAATTTATAAATTGTACTTATTTGATTAGATAAATAAAGTTTCCATAACTTATTTTCATGACATTGATTTAGCAAAAATTGTGGGTTCAAATGTAATTTTGAGTTATTTATGATCAAATTACTAGGTTAAATATGAAAAGTTTCCACTTAATTTTTTTATTAATTGTATTTTTTTAGAAATTAGAGTCCTAAAATTTCGAGTTTGCTATTTACTTATTTGCAATGACTTCTTGCTTTATTTGAAAAAGAATCATGCATGTTTTATTTTTTATGGTAAAAAAAAATTGTGGTGGTCCATACATATATTTTTGTGGGTTCCATGCTTTAGTTACCTTATTTCGAAGGCTATACGTATCATTGAATCCTCAACCTTTTCTCGAAAAATTATTTTACCCTCTAACGTTTCAAAGTGGCCATTTTACCCCCTAACATTTCAAAAAGAGCGTCATTTAAACCCCTCAAATATACAAACCCATTCTCACCCAAGAGAGTGGGTTACACTCGCCGCCACGTTAGCAAAGTCGCCAGAAAAGTGCCGCCACCTTAGCTACTATCACCGGAAAAGTGTCTCCAGAAGTCAGTCATCACAAGAAAAATGCAGCTGGAAGTCCATCGTCGCTGGAAAAGTGTTGTCGGAAGTCCGTCGTTGCCAGAAAAGTGCCGCCATCGTTGGAAAAGTGTTACCAGAAAGTCAAACACTCTCCCATCAAAGTCAGTCCATGCACATGTCAGTCATTACAGATTTCATATCTACATGGCTGGATGTTTGGGCTCTCCCATTATAGAGTACAATGACATTCGTTACATCTTGCACTCACTTCCTTATTCCTATATGATATCTATGAACAGCCTTGTAGAATATAAGGTGATCGTCACTATTGCCCTGTTATAAGACGAGTTGGTCAAGGTTTATGGGGACGGTGATGCTCAGTTCTATCAAGAGGATGGCTCACACTCTGAGAGCATTTTTTGATGATGATTCCTCTTCTAAGAAATGGTCTTCGGTTCACTTGTCTTTGGACATAGAGCTTGTGGGATCAGACAATGACATAGAGTCAAGCGACAATATGGAGTCCGATGACGAAACAAACCCGAGTGAGGACATGGATCAGGATGAGAGTGTTGGTAGCACTTTGTTAGATATTTCTTCATGATATTTATCTCTATTTTGACCTCATGAGTTGATAACTCTAGATGTGTTACTCACATTTGTTGAATGTGCAGAGTCTTAGAGATAGGAGATTCTTGGCAGATGGTGAAGTGGATTTTCGAGTTGGTGATGGTACTCATATGAGAACCATGGAAATCAAAGAACTTACTTCAGATTTGCATAGTAGACTAGTTTAGTTTTGAGAAAACTATTTTCTTATGCACTTGTTGATTTTAGGAATTTTATTTTGGATTTGTTATGGATATGGATGATTTCTTTATTGATATTGGACGTGGTAGTTTTACTATCAACTGTGGAAATATTATGTTAGAAACTGGAATCCTATGGAATGGCAGGCATATCCTAAATCTAAGATTGCATATAGCCTACACCTTATCACTTGAATACCTAATAAGAACAACATATCAATTGTCAAAATGGATTAAGTCTACTGATGTCAAATTGGTCATATGATTGATGTATACACAATTAGACTTTGAGAAATCAAAATTCTAAGCTCATTGGACATAATGTCTTTTGAAAGTTGTAGACTTCACTCATATGGGAAGATGACATAAGTACACTTCAGTTAGTATATTGAAAAGGGACTTTATCACTAAAATTCGTATACGTTATCGTATAGAATCAAATAGATGTGATCACTAAACTTGCTTGATTAATTTCACTTTCAAGTTAGAAACTTTCAAAAGGTTTTTAACTGCAAGAGGTGAAATTGAAATAACCACCTGTGCAATAAAATGCGAAATGCCTTGGTCTTACATGGAAGGTAAACATTTAAGCTATGGATTTTGACATACGTCTTCAAGCATGAGAAAGCATCTCATTCATGAACACCACTGCAATTAGTGTGTCATAAATGGATGATTGAACTTGTTCACAATGAGGTGATGTGTGAATACTCGATTTTCCGGCACCAAAAATCAGTCGAAGTACACAATGCAGCTCCGGTAAAAGTTTCCAGGAGCATGCCAATAAACCACTCAAAACGTCCGCAACGGAACAAGGATCGTTGAACTGATCTCGGATTGATTTTCAGAGGTCCGAAACTCCCGAAAATCATGAAAAACATGAAATATTGCACCGAACGTATGTGTCCTGCCAGGCGATGGTCTCGGCGCACGTGCGCCGGCGGCGACCGAGCGCCGGCCGCGGTGCCTTTGCGCCGGCCCCAGCGCCCTTGAGCTAGCCGGGCGCCGGGGACGCGTCTTCAGCCCCTTTTTCTACCCATTTCAACTATAAATAGTCCCCTCAGCCTCAGTATTCCAGACCCCGGCTATTCGGAGCACTAGCCTTTTATCCTTCTAAGTCCTTATTCGATCCTTTCGAAGCTTTTTGTCTGTCGACTAGAGTCTTTATTTTCAAATTGCATTTGAATTGCTGCCCGATTAAATTGGAACTTAAACTAAAGTTTAATTGAATTAATTTGGATTTGAGGAGCGGTTCCAAAGCGAACAAGGTATAATTCTCTACTCCCTTTTCTTTGCATATCATTCATCTCCGGTCTAAAATGGCCATTCTCATCACCTAAAAGCGGTTAGTTAAGGAAACCTTAAATTGGAGCTAGGTAATCAATCAATCTTTCGGCATAAAGCCACCCAACATGGAATTAAACCCTAAAATGAATTTGGGTAAACCAACAATCAATCAACTTTTGACGTAAAGTCACACCACTTCAACTAAACCCTAAATGAATTTAGGTACACAATTATACTGCATTAAAGCCTTCAAAAGAAGCATTCAGTCTAAAAAACTATAAACTAAGTTGGTAAAATAAACCCAACTCGGCTAAAAAGCACGCAATCATGCATAAAGCATCCCTTGCCTTTCAATAGGCATTATTTCCGAACTACATTGACTTTGATTTCCCTATTCAATATGGGATATGTAGGCCAATCTGTAATTAACTACGGGTTTCAAGTCAAATAACTAAAAAACACCTTTCACCTGCATTTCATTTAGTCCAACATAAAAATCATGACATGTTCCCCGAACCCTTTCTTTGGTTTACATTTTAGGGTTTTCTTAATTGACCCGTAAAAATTTAATTAAATGGCGACTCCTTAACACTAGGCTTCATTAGAAGTCTAACTTGGTACAAAACCGGTGCGAATGTTCATCAATCCGGTGACCCACGTTCATAGTTATGTGATGAATGGGGATATTCTTTACAAGAGAGGGTGGAATGGCATACTTCTGAGATGCGTGGATGAATCAGAAGCCTGAAAGTTGATGGAAATGATCCACGGAGGAGAAGAAGGATCGCATATGCATGGGATGGCCACAGCTCGAAAGATCGCGAATCTGGGCTATTATTGGACCATTATGAATACGGATTGTGTTAGCTTCGTTCGAAAGTGTCATCAATGTCAGATTTTTGCCAAGCTTTAGAAGCGCCCGCCGGTCGAGTTAAATCCCATCACCTCTCCATGGCCCTTTGCTACTTAGGGAATCGATGTAATGGGAAAAATCCATCCAAAAGCATCCAATGGACATCAATTCATCTTAGTAGCAATGGATTATTTCACTAAGTGGGTTGAAGCTGAATCCTTCAGTCTTGACTGACAAGAAAGTGGAACGCTTTGTGAAGACAAACATTCTCTACCGATATGGGATGCCGTTTGAAATCATCACCGACAACGGTCCGCATTTTCAGAAAGAATTTGCAGACTTGCTGAAAAAGAAGAAAATTCAGCATCATAAGTCTTCACCGAGAAGCTACCGCTATCCGTATGGGGATATCGGACTTCAATTCAGACACCAACTAGGGCAACTCCGTATTCTCTAGTATATGGGATGGAAGCGGTTCTGCCCATAGAATTGGAAATTCAGTCAGCCAGAGTAATCCGAGAAAGCCAAGTGAATGAAGCTAATTGGATCGAAAACTATCACAGTCATCTTTTGAGCTTGGATGAAAAGAGACTGTAAGCTTTGAACCAAGCTCGAAGCTATCAGGCTAGAATGGTGAAACATTTCAACAAGAAAGTCAAAGACTAGAAGTTGGAAGAAGGGTGTTTGGTTCTAAAGGAAATTCGAGCACCAGTTCTAGATCCAAGAGGTAAGTTCCATCCTCATTGGGTAGGTCCTTACATTTTAAAGAAAATCTTGTCCGGCGGAGCAGTCACTCTTATTGATTTGGATGGTGTGGAATTCAGGAGTCCATGCAATCTAGATCAGCTCAAGAGATATTATGCATAATCTTTGCCAATAATAAAAAAAAAAAAGAAAAAAGGAAAGAAAAAAAGAAAGAAAAAAAAGAAAAAAATGAAAAAAAATAAAGAATCCCGCTAAGTCAAAAACCCGAAAGCGCGGCTCAGCCAAAATGGGTAAAAGCTCGCTAAAACTGAAAACCTGAAAAGGCGGTTAGGCAAAAAAGTTAGATTTAAAGGTAATGCTTGGTTTGTAAGAGAATTTAAAGCTTATGTTGTTCATCACATGTTAAGCTTAGCCAAGATCAGTCAAAATCTTAAAAATTCACACATCCAAACATCACAAACACTCATAAAAAAAAACTCTTAGCCAAACAGTCGTTTATTCATTTCTTTGTGACTCAACAATCTGGACAATTCTCAAAAATTTAAAAAAGAAAACAAAATCAATATCTAAAGCCACAAAAGGCCAAGAATCCTACCAAAGCTAAACTTAAGTGACCCTCTTCCTTCTAGGGGCACTTTCCTTCTCCGACAAAGACTCCTCCACCTCACCGGTTCCAAAAGCCACTTCTGGAGCTGTCACCTTCACAATCTGTACCTCTCCCTCATCTTTATCCCATCCTTCAATCTGCTTTAGCAAAGCTATCCTCCTCAGCCGCTCAACTGGCCATACCTCAGTCCTCAGCCAGTGCTGATACTCTGGCAAAGTCTGCACCAAAGTCGGGTCTGGAATGGGAAACACTAAGCAATGATCCCTAGCCCAAGCATTCAGAACAACCTTGATCACCCTTGCAGTAATGGGAGCATCGAAATAGACTCCATCAAGGAAAGGAACGGTTTGCTCAACACCCATCTATCTTTGAACACGAGCAGCATTGTACCACATACTATGAGTAAAGCCCAGCAAGTATACGCGGGTATGTCCACGACTTGACGGGAAGATGCCACTCATTTGGTACCAGGAAACGTACCACAAAATATCATCAGAACATAGCTGCAACAGCCATAAAGTCCAAGCATCTGCAGATCCCATAGTTATGCAAGACCTTCGCATCCGATACTGTGAAGGGTTGTAACTAGGTCCAAAAAGAGGGCCACCACCTTCAAATGGTCCTTCAGCCAAATCTGTTAATTGATCTTTT
>CAOJBJ010559901.1:0-10977 GCA_948291685.1 Euphorbia celastroides | reverse complement strand
GACAAGTGTTCATTAAAGTTTATCAAATATTATTTCATTTTTTCCATATACCAACTAGTAAATTCATATAACCTTTTCTATATCATTAAGGCCATAGAACATTATATGTCCTAACTTTTATACGAGTTTCCAATGAAATTTGCAAATTTGTATCGGAAATGATGGTGATGGTGTCACAAATGCAACCGAAGATTTAACGATATAAAGCTCAAAGAAGCATTTCATTCAAACCAATCAATATCCCAGCAACAAAACAATATTATGAATGTCACCCTTTCGTGACAATAAAAGACTAAAAATCTCAAAACTCATTTAAAGAGGCCTAGTATGCCTCCCTCTTGCTCTACCACAAAGCAGAGCATTTCTGGGTATTGGAAGTTCATCTCTATACGACTTCGACGGTGTATAAACCCTCAAGTAAAATTGTTGTCCCAAATATTGTCTCGCCCAGTTTTCAGACCGTATGTTCCACATTCCCACATTGTCCAGTGCCATGTATACCGCTGTCCATGACTTGGGATACACCTGCATTTCACATTCCAATTACTCGAAACACCAAACACCTTAACCAAAAAAATGTGAACTTTATGTTGGTTTTGATAAAGATCGTTACTTTGCCCTCAAATTTGGGATATTTACCTGAGTGGTGCAACGGGAAACTGCATCTCTCAGATTATACCCCTTCCTGCTTGCCGGTGTCCACTGCCCTCCATCCATTCTGCTCATGTCATGAAATTTTTTAAAAAAGTTTGAAACTTTGGATAAAGATTAAGAAACATGCATAATATAAGGATCTGTAAGTATACCCAACAACAAAGAAGTGATTGCCATCGATGTGCCATGACTGAACAGTGTCCTCCCAGTTTTGGAAAACAATCTCGATGAATTCTCGGTAGTTAACGCCCATGACTGCGGTCTGGAGGTATGCATTCCCCCATCTTGGACTGCTTGGCATACTCCCGACATTGAAAACTCCAGGAATCTTGAAGTAGTCTGCAAGTTTCAATGGGGTGTCGGCGGGAACATAAGAGACACCATTAACAGAAAACCTCTGCTTTCCGTTGATATAAGGAGCCGAGTTTGCTAGAGTGATTGTCCGGCTTGTCTTGATCATTCCATAGTGGTATGACCCTTGAGGATTTGGCCTCGGTCCACTTGCTGTCAAATTCCGGCTGATGCACAACAAAAACATATCACTCACGAGTCGAATTTAACATGAATATTGAGATCATGATAGTGAAATTACCGAATGGATCGAGCCTGATTGAGAGACCAGTTAATCTGAGTGGTGGGGCCACGTGGGATAGGACCTGAAACTCCGTTGCGTGAGTTGCTATAGTGAAGAATGGAAGTAGTTGTGAGTACTTTACTGGTGAAGCGCGACGACACTACAATGTAGTAGTCTCGGGCCGGCTGGTCAGCTGTCACTAAGACCGAATACGATTGGCCGACATGAATATCAAGGTCAGAATACGTGTTTTGCAGTGTATGAGATCCTTCAGTCTCCACTAGCTTCATCTTGTGGCCTTGAATTCTGAAGTTGATGGACGTCGAGAGGCCCACATTCGATATCCTGAACCGGTAGGTCCCCCATGGATTGACAGTGAAAGTGTTTCCATTCCATGCTCGACCATTGATCAGAAGTCCATCAGGGAAGGGGAGATTGTGACCGGCGTCCAAGATTCGCCTCAACTGAAGGTGGTCCCTTTTGTATCAGTCGCCGGTTAGGATCATGAAATCGCCATCTGGAGGAGGGAAAGGGACTGGAATTCTAGGGCGGCTCCAGACTCTAATGGAACCGAAAGCTCCAGCAGCCTTTTGCATCCAGAGTGAAGGGAAATAGAAATAGCTGCCAATTTGGTCCTTTACTTGGAGGGTGTATGTGAAGTTTCTCCCTGGCATAATAGGGCAGGTTGTACCGTAAACACCATCCTGCCACGAGTTTCTCCTCTGTTGTATGCCATTCCTGTAAAAACACATCAGCTAAAATGAATCAAAGATTCATCAGGATTATGTTAAACAGTTAAAATTAACTAACAGCCATTAAAGCTTGAAGCTTTAGGTGAAACTGCAAGAAGGTATTATGTTTCATTGTTTCTGTGTTGACATAATACCAAAAGCTCTTCAAAGTGGCTTCTTCAAATGATTTTTACCGCAGTTAAAATAAGAATTTAGTCAATCTGTGCACAGGAAGAACAGGAACTAGACAAAGGGAATCTCCCAGATCTGGGATCTAGGCAGTTTCTTAGTCAACAAATAATAATTTAATTAACCAGCATTATCACAAACAAGGGACAGACAATATAACATTAATTATTGGTCTCAACACGCAGGATCTAGCATCTAGGAAGTGAAATTAAATGCACAACTGGAATATTTTATAGCGTAAATAAAGGCAGCACATGAATTGATCCTGATGCAATTAAGTCAATACATTGATATTTAAGCCTGAATTTACGGTTCTAATTAAGATTCTGAAATAGCAGTCAGGTTGACCTTAGTTAAAAAGAACAACAGTAATAACCGCAAATAAGAGCGGTTGACATAATGATTCTAGAGCACAGTATAAATTTTTTAACCATTCATTGTGAATGTGGTCTTTTTCCCACATGACATTGCAGTTCATGTATGGGCTCAAAAGCTAAAGAAACCAGTCATTGAACTGACATTTTGGTTGAGAGAATGGTGAAACTTTTAGACAACAACTGAAAGATTTGCAAGATTACCCACAAAAACTTTTGGAATTATAAAACTATCCCCAAAAAACTGAAAAATTGGCAGGGGCCAAAGCCACTTTACGCTTTAAGGGATCCAACAGACTTGGAGAAACTATGGTATAACAACAAATAAGGGAAGCCAACCTAGTTGCGATGCTTGGTTTTGAACAAATCTTATAACTCAGTTTGATTCAGAAACAAAACTACAGAAAAGAGAAGACTCAGAGTCCATTTGATGGGAATAAAGAAACTGCTAAATCTCTATGTTGTTATTTCAAAGGATTGATCAATTACATAGTGAACTAAACAAAAGAACTCTACTTTGAGAGCTTTGACCCGCAGATTTAATTCAGCAGTAGTAGTTAATTCAATGCCGAAACAGAATTTCATAAGAAAGAGAATTAAATGCCAAAACAGTAAAATCAATGACAAGAACAACAAATTTGCTGCATTGTCTAAATCAGTGACAAAAAATGCAAACAGCAGCATTTATCAATAGTCAAATCAAGAATGAGCCATAAATATCGAACATTCAAGATTAAAAATCCCAACTTTCAAGAGATTGGTAACTTACCAAGAGATGAGGAATGGCTCTCTAAGGTAGTTGAAAACATTGATAATGAGATTATCATTAGTAATAGCATCAATGTGCGGCCCTGGAAACTGCCCATTAATCAAGATTCCCTGCAATAAAAAACCCCAAAAAGAATAGTGTAAAGCAAAAAGTTCAAATCTTGCAACATTCCCTATTAACAAACTTAGATACCGTACCCGTTGCTTAACTCCGAGAGGATAAATGTCACCATAAGTGACTTTCCAAGTGAAGAACCTGTAAGGATTATCGCCATTTACGCCATTAGCAAGAAAGAAGAAGAAGAAAACAAGAAGAGCGGAAAGATAGCAAAGGCTCTTGCTTTCGCTCATTCTGCTCTCTTTGCCTATGTAGTTTTTAGGAGGGAATTTGATCAATTTATAGAGCTATTGCTGAAAAGAACGAGACTTTAAGCTTGAATGACTAAATGGGTCCCCATAACTTTACCATGGTTACATTATTTAACTCATCTCTGGTTATTTAGTGAAAAATGTAATGAAATGAAAAGTTAAATAACAGATTTTGGTGCATTAGCTGGCAATGGTGGAAGAGGGTTTTGATAACGTGTGAGAAATGCAGTGGACTTGTTACAGCTTTTCAAATCAAGTACCGTCAATTGTGGCATGGTCAACATCAAAAGATGGTGTCTTTACGGGAGTTAATGGTTGGATTTTAGTAGAGGTAAAGTCAGTAAAATGAGATTGTTAGCTGATTTGATTGATTGGTACTTGTTGGTAGATTTAAATTTGGTTAATAATGAAATAGAAAAGCATGTGATGGATTTGGGAAGCGAAATCTGAGATATCAGTCTTACACATTCACATGCTGCAATGCAACACATTTAAAAGGAAATATATTTAGGTATAAATAAATCCGGTTCACATTGCGGGGATAGCTCAGTTGGGAGAGCGTCAGACTGAAGATCTGAAGGTCGCGTGTTCGATCCACGCTCACCGCATTTCTATTTATTTTTGTTTTCCCACATGCTTTTTTCTGAAATAAATCTGTTGCCACTTGCCCTTTCTGGTTCTTACAAGAACAACTGTGTTGACAATAACTAGGAAAGAGCTGACCATTTCTACTTAAAAAGCACCTCTATTAGATAGAAAATGATTGATCACACATTCTTAGGTATAAACTAATTCTCATAGTAACCAACGAACCCTTTTACTTTTTTGATCTATGACTTCCTTTAATGGATTGCTGATCAAATTCATTACTGCAAATGGGGAAGAAGAAACTGAGCTTGATCACAAAGGGTCCTTATGTGAGTCCATATAAATAACCCAACTCTATATTAAACCCTTAAACTTGAATTGATTTGATTTTGGTGCTCGTGATGTAGGTCATACTGAAAAATGGTTTGGTGAAGCTAACAATACTGAGTCCTCAAGGATGCTTGACTGGGATCAAATATGGAGGAATGGGTAACCTTTTGGACCTCAAAACAACTGAATCTAGCAGACGGTACCCTTCGGATTTCATAAAGTTTCAAACTTTTCACTCGTTTCAAAATCAAAATAGTCTTTAATTTGATCTGAATTGCCTTCTGCAGATATTGGGATCTTAACTGGAGCCAGCCAGGGGGCCAGGATAGATATCAGTTGTATGATCACAATTCATATCATAAAGAAGTTTACTACTTCTGTTGCAATTTGATCTTTTGCCCTTGAATTTTGCAGATTGAGTGGAACCGCTTATTCTGTGATCGAAAGAAATGACAACAACTTGGAAGTTTCATTCAAAACTACTTACAATCCTTCAACACCAGGTGTCAGGCTGCCACTCACTGTTGACATAAGGTCTTATTTAAGCATCAAAGTTTGCTCCTTTCTGCAATTTTCACTTCATGTTTTGTCGGTTTAATTTATCTATGCTGTTTTAGGTACATATTGAGGAGTGGTGTATCAGTATTTCACTGCTATGCAATATATGAGCGGCCTGCAGGAAGTCCTGCATTTGATCTTGCGCAGACAAGAATGGCCTTCAAGTTGAGACGGGACAAGTTAGCCACATTTGACTAACTCAAGTTCCAATATTTATCATCTGGGTTTGCTTGATACAAATCTTTATCATCGGGGTTTGCTTGATATTGTACTAAATTGGAGCAGGTTCCATTACATGACAATCTCGGATTGGAAGCAACGAGTAATGCCAATGCCAGAGGATCTTCTTCCAGGCAGAGGCAAACAGCTTATTGTGCCCGAGTCAGTTCTGTTAGTAAATCCTATAAATCCTGATCTCAAAGGAGAGGTGCTAACTCAAGCATGTTCATTTGTAGGTTTAATATCTCGAAAAATTGATTCTGATACATGTTAATAATTTCAGGTTGATGATAAATACCAATACTCAATGGACAACAAAGATGGTGGAGTTCATGGATGGATAAGTACTCACCCCATTGTTGGTTTTTGGGTTATCTTTCCAAGCCAAGAGTTTCGAAGTGGAGGTCCAACAAAGCAGAATCTCACTGCCAACACAGGGCCCGATTGCCTTGCTGTAAGTTCTTTTAACTAAAATGAGTCAACAACTCAGTTAAACAATACACTAAACTAACATTCTGTTAAAAACAACAGATGTTTCATGGAAGTCATTACATTGGGGATGACATGATAGCTAACTTTCAAGAGGGAGAAGAATGGAGAAACGTGTTCGGCCCTTTCTTTGTGTACCTCAACTCGACAACCGACATATCAGACGCTCACAATTTGTGGGAAGATGCAAAGAAACAGGTTGTTGAAACCCATATTATGACATTATTTTGGTATTAAAATCGTGACTTTCTGATTATTTTCATTCCCAACCCTTGCAGAGATCGCTTGAAGAGGCAGAATGGCCTTATGAATTTGTTTCCTCAAGCTATTATCTTACCGCTAAAGATCGTGGTTCAGTTACAGGACGGTTAGTGGTCCTTGACAGGTACATAGTTCAGTTCACTGATTTTCACACTCAACACAAATGGTTCGGGCTAAACTAACTGCAAAAACTTTACTCTCAGGTTTGTTTCTGCATCTCTGATTCCTGCTAAAAATGCCTATGTTGGTCTTTCAACAGCAACAGCTCCAGGGGCATGGCAAACAGAAAGCAAGGTAAAAACCTCAATAAATCTTTCCAAACCGATATTCCAAAAACCCCAAATCTCAGTTTTCTATTCTTGTTGGATCCAGGACTCTCATTTCTGGGTTGAAACAGATTCATATGGAAACTTCGCCATAAAAAATGTGATCCCTGGAGTTTATGGACTCCATGGCTGGGTTCCAGGTTTCATTGGAGACTACCTTGACAGTGCACCTGTCACCATATCAGCAGGATCTGAAACACAAGTAGGAAATTTGACTTATGTTCCCCTTCGTGACGGTCCAACTGTGTGGGACATTGGATTCCCAGATCGAACGGCTATTGGCTACTATGTTCCTGATGTGAATCCTACATATGTCAACAAGCTATTCATCAACACTTCAGAAAAGTAAAAGATACAGCTTCTTTCATCAGTCTTTGAAAACATTTATCTTGCCTGCTCGCTTATTTCCTTTGGTAATATATCAGATTCAGGCAGTATGGTTTGTGGGATAGATACACCGACTTGCATCCAGTCACAGATCAAATTTTCACAGTAGGCGTTGACGACCCGAAAAAAGATTGGTTTTTTGCTCATGTTGATAGGTAAACAGATCAAACCGCAGCTAAACCTTCATAAAATTCTAACGTGGGCTAATGATACAAACTTTGCAGGAGGGGTGCCGGGAAAAATTATGAACCAGCAACATGGACTATTAAATTTAATCTTGATTCAGTTTCCAGGGGAACTTACAAACTCAGATTGGCCATTGCATCAGCAACCCGTTCCAATCTTCAGGTGAAATTGCTATACTTTTGAAGTTCATAGACATTTTGGGTTCATCTTTATTAATCCAATTATAATTTCTAGCAGGTTTATGTGAATGGCATGGAAGCACAAAAAATGGTGTTCCAGGTAGTGAATTTGGGAACTGATAATACAGTTTGTCAGCATGGAATTCATGGACTGTATCGCCTATTCAGCATTGACATTTCCTCTTCGTTGTTAATAAGAGGAGACAACTCCATGTTTTTGGTGCAAGCTAGAGGTGGCGATTCACTCTGTGGGATTCTGTATGATTATATAAGGCTTGAGGCTCCCACACCCCCTGGAAACTCCGGGAGATCAAAAGATTCATTTGATCTCGATTAAAAATATTTATGATTTGTGCCGTTACAAGGCCAATAAAGGACATATAATATCATAACCAAAGTTGTCACTGTAGAACTAAAGCATTTTTTGAAGCAAATTCAAGTTACATTCTAGAAAAGAACCACAGAAACATAATGGCAGAAAAGACTATTTCTTCCATTAGTTGCACCACAAAATTATCCACAAAAAGTCACACTTCCCGAAATGCTAGCAGAAACGACTGTACACTACACGAAAATGCATTTTGAAAAATGCAAAGGAAGCAAGTGCAAGGAGAAACATCGTTCTTATAGACTGTTTTCATCAGACAGCTAAACAACAAAAACTGTTAAAAGCAACCCATAATGATCACTTGGCAAGACAGGAAGCTCCAACAGCTTCACCTCGTTTCTCACTTTCTTCTCTTTGCCATACAATAAACCAGATATCGCTTCCTTTCCTATCATGTCAATCTGATTTACCCTGAAATCTTTGAGATTGCAGAAAAATCGATCGAGTCGCTTTTGCAATTTCCGGTTACCAGACAGCATAAGATTTGACTTGGTATCATAAGTCCATCCACTGTCCCCTGGCTTTAGTTCTCCCCAGGCATCAATCCACCCCTCAGGTAAAGGGAAATTGCCATCTAACTTGTCATCCCAGTTCATGTCTCCACCAAAAATCACATTTCGATTCTTCTTGAGAAAGTCGGTGGCTTTCTTTGCCTGGGCGACCCGTTCCTTGCTGAACATTTGGTCCCATGTTGGAGGTGCAGGGCAGGGGCTCTCAAGATGGCTAGTGGCTACAACCAGTGGCTTGTTCGGCTGAACTTCTAGCTCAGCTATGCAGAGTTCTCTCCCCATTATCGAATTGTCAAATGGCACAGTTTTGAAGAGTTTAACGGGAAGTTTGCTCAACTGCATATAAGAAATACCATCAACCGATGAATAAGTGCTTGCTGATTTAGCAAATTTTATGGATTGTTAAAATGAAAACTAGATGAAGCTTACCAGCATACAAAAGTAAGGTCTAGACAAGTCAAGCTCATTAGAAACAGAACAGCGATATGTTTTCCACCAGGGAGACTGCCTAAATATCTCATAAATGTTAGGTGTAACCTCCTGCAAAGTATATTGGCTGTAAGTGTGAAGAAAATCAAGTTGATTTGAACAGCAAACAGAAGAAATAAAAACCTGAAAACATATCACTTCTGGTGAATGCAGTAGAATGAGATCACCAATAGCTTTCATCCTCCTATGAAGCTCCAAGTCTTCTCGAAACCAAACATTATAGCTCATAATCTTGAAGGAAGTCAAAGCCACTTCTGCATTAGCGTCCACTGCCACACAACAACACCATCTCTCAACTAACTTAACAACAAATGGAAGTACCACAGAAATTTCAATGTATCACATCACTCAATAAGTATTCATGGTAATAATACAATGAGCAATTCTCGATTGAAATACATAAGCAGAGAAACTCGCACAACTAAAAAAGCTAAGGCAAAGGTGAAAGTGTTTGAACAAGAAGCAATAAAAATGGAGGCAATTTGAAGTGTCAAACTATCCAAAAATGCATTATTGGCAGATAAAAGACAAGGGAGAAAGGAGAATGAACCAGAAATGTCTGACATGTCCTTCAAAACAGTAACAGCCTTGTTGGGTTCCCTAAACCCTTGAAATCCACCCAGTTTGGCACCACTTTTGTCACCTCCATCTGCATAAAAGAATCACTGTTAACCACTAATCAACCAAACAAGCAGTTTAACAAATTGAACCGAAACCCAACAACAACCGAAAAAGTCCCCAATTTTTCTCTTGCAAGACTTCAAAGGCTGGAAGACAGAGCCAACAGAAGAATCCAAGTCATCATCGTGACCGATATCAGTCAAATCATCAAAACAAGAAAGGGAAGAAGCAGGAGCCCTAGTGCCGCAGATTTCGCAGCTAGCATTGCTGTAAAGGTTCAAGAAAGTGCAGGCCTTGCAGGACCATTTAGGGGCGTTTGAAGGAGAAGAAGAGGAAGAGGCGCGAACAGGGGAAGAAGGGGTTAAACAGACTCCACAGGTGGATTTTGATGATGGGGAATTGATGAAAGTGCATTTCTTGCAAGTCCAAGACATGTCGAAGGGTTTTCGCTGCAAAAAGATGGGATTTTGGAAGCGAAATTGAACGGATTGCGAATGGGAAATCATTCCGCCATTGATGTCGCTCTTAAATTTCAATTTCAAAATGGGTGCGGACTCTTTTGAAGTTGACATGGAAGGTTGACCCACTAGAACGCGCTCTAGGCTTATGGCCTTCAGCATGTTTGGGTTCGTCTTATTTTGAGATCGCCTGTAAGCCCATACCCAACATTCTAAATCCTACTTCTAATCTACGAGATACTCTATATTTTAAGTACTTATAGCGTATCCGAAATTTAGTGGACATTAATAGTACGGTTAAATTTTAATACTAATCGAGCTTTAATCTCATATTAGAGGAAGTCTGCTAACAGTTATAGACTTCAAATATGACAAATTCTCAAAACTTGGTGTACAATTGAACCTGCGTTAACAACCAAATTTCTCCAACACTATACTGGTTTAGTTGCCATTTAGCAACATCAAACATGTTATACTCCTAAACATCATATAGATAAATACTACAGTTCAATCAATAAGATTTTTGTTTAGCATAAAACCGTGTCATTATTGTTTAGGAGGAATAAACAACGGGCAGTGGTGATGCAACACAACTGCAATTAGAAGTTGCCATTGTGTTTGGCAATATAATTAAAATCATGATTCAACAGATTATTTTTCAGTTGATACTCTGAACCTGATTGATATGAAATTGCGGTGTTCATACTACAAAATATGTAAGGGTTCCAGACCAATCAAGAGCAAAGTAAATGTCAGCAAGAGTTAATTAAGATATACAGTCTGTGGTCAACACCATTGGCGAATCCACTTAATAAGACCATGGATTTTTTAGAATCACCAATAATATTACTGTGTTAAACAAGCGGAACCCATTCAAATCTTGAATGGCACCCCATATATTTTGTTAATATGTGGGAAAATTGGTAAAACGCTTACTTCTTTTAATTAAGTGAGCGATACTATTTTAATATTTTAATGGGACAAAATTGGAGAATGAATTAATTGATATCTAGGTTTTTTTTTTTTTAATAATAATATCAAGGTTTATTAAGTATAACAAATACAAGCGGCCATTACCTTTGTTGTCCGTATTCTTAACCATATATATTCATTTATCGCCGCTAATCAATTTTAACTACCGTTCAATCCTTTTCCTTTTATTAATTAAGATTCATTGATTCATATACAAAGGTAATGGCCGCAACTCTATCACATGCACTTTTCATAATTTTTATTTAATTTTAATTTTTCATTGAAGTATAAATATAAAGATCATAAGGATGTAAATGTTCACAAAAAACTGATTAATTTTGCTAATATTTGTTGAAAA
>CAOJBJ010559778.1:0-25083 GCA_948291685.1 Euphorbia celastroides | reverse complement strand
GTGAAATGAAGACTTACCAAATTTTTTCCTACACCACCCATGCCAAGTAAGACCACAAATGCTTTGTCGTTAATCGAGCATGTAAATGGATCCTCCGGTCCCATCCTTTTCAACCTTGAATGTGCAAAATTGGCCAAGTGTTTTATTATTTTTTATGGTAGATATTTTGGAAAGGTGTATATATCTCTCTTTTACTTCATTTTCAGATCATAATCTCCATTTGGAGATGAAACCTTGCTGTAAATTCGAAATCCTCCATTAATGAAGGTTAAAAGTTTGTCCAGTTCATGAGATTGTAATCTGCAGCAAGAGGCAACTTTCATAGGTTGTTGTCACAAGTTTTATTTGATTTATGATTATGAATGTTGAATGAATATGATTGTTAATGTGTGCTTGTTTGTACGAATCTTGATTGAATTCATGTCTAAGTTCTATCCTTGAGACCTAGGGGAAATTGGATATGATAGGGTGTTTATTTGGTAACTCTTAGTGCATATTTCCCTTTGAATTTGATTGTTTCTTGTTGTTCTAGTGCGACATTACTTTATTTTTCCTCATTTCAGGATTTCGGAGCAGTTTGGATGAAACTTGGAGCTTTGGAGCTTATTTGGATGAATTTGCCGAGATCGTGGATAAGGAAGAGTTCACACCGAGATCGCTACATGTCTTGGTGAGCCAAATCAAAGAGCAACGTTGAAACAAGGAGTCTGGTGTACTTAATACGGCATATCTTATTTGGATAAGGGAAGATATCATCAAATCCTCTTTGATAAGCACGGATTCAAAGCTGTTGAGACTAAGAGGGAAGAAGAGTTCTAGCAAAAGGAGAAGTCTCGTTAAGAGAAGAAAGACTCCTAATCAAGTTCAATCACTAAAAAGGAGGCGCAGAGACTTGCTATAAGAAGACCTAGCATTTCATTTCTGGAGAGATTCGATTCTAGCCGATTAGCTTAGCTTAGTTTAGTTCTTTCATTTTTGTTCTTGTTTTCGGATTCATTACTCTCGGTCAATTTAGTTTATTTATGGTTCTCAATTCCTTTGCTCTTATTTCGTTTCTTTTCTTATTTATTTGTTGAAGATTTACTTTTAATGTTTTCTTTTAAAATCATGAGTTGTTACTTTGTCATGTCTAGCTAAATCAGTTAGGCTTGGCCGTGTAAGATAAAGTCTAATTGTGGTTCGTGTTAGGATAGATATTGAATACAACAGTCTGCACTGTGATCAGTTCATTAGTCCCAGTGATCAATTCCAAGAAGTACAGGTTCCGACGTAGGTCTGATCAACCTAAGAGAGGTCCTAGTGTTCGTTTGTCATCCGGAAACTCGCATTACGTAATCATGCGAGTGGAAGGGCAAGTGACAATAGTCATCGAGAGTGGGGCTTGTCTTGGCATCCGTAATTGTGTTGAGGCAAGAGAAGCTACTGAGACTAGGGGCGATTGTGCCAACGCCCGCAAGAGCCTAGCTACTTGGCGGTTGGTGTTACGGGTTCTTCTAGAGACGAATGCTACTCATTGGCGATCTCATTAGAGGCACTGTGAGTAAGAAGGCGGTCTTAGCGCGAAGCAAGGTTACCATACAGAAGGAGGAATCATCGAGTGCTCGGTAAACCGTATCACGGTCATGGTGTAACTAATTTCTCATCCTGAGATCACGGAAGTAATTGGATATATCTTACATAGGTTGGGTCGTTTTAATTCATAGTATTTACTCTCTCGTTAGGATAAACTCACGGTCACGCCTTCATCATTCAATAGGGATCTCTGTGTTAATTTACTGCTCCTTGTGGATTCGACTCCCGCTCATCGCTTACTACTTGTTTGTTTTGTGCAGGGCTTTATTTTGGTGGTTTGACGATCTATCATTAAGCATGTTTCCATTAGACTTATTTTGTCTCTTACTGCTTCACTTCACTTAGAACTTGAACAACTTGATATGAAAACTGCCTTTTTGCATGGTAATCTGGATGATGAGTTGTATATGAGTCAGCCTGAATGATATGTTGTTAAAGGTCTTGAAAGTCATGTGTGTCTGCTTAAAAGGTCTCTTTATGGTTTAAATCAGTCTCCTAGTATGTATCTAAGATTTGATCAGTATATGATGAAACTTAATTTCCTTAGGAGTAAATATGATCCTTGTGTGTATTTCTCAAAACTCAGTAATGGACAGTACATTTATTTACTTTTGTATGTTGATGACATGTTAATTGCTTGTAAAGATAAAGATGAGATTAACAAGTTAAAACAGAAGTTAAAATCTGAGATTGAAATGAAGGATCTTGGACCTGCAAAGAGAATCTTAGGCATAGCTATTTACAGAGACAAAACTAAAGGTTTACTAACTTTAACTCAAAAGAATTACATTGAGAAAGTTTTGAGTATGTTTGAGTTGAACTGTAATAAACTTGTATCTACACCAATTGAAGCACACTTTAAACTGTCAATGAGTCCAAAAACATTAGATAAGACTGAATCTGATTTTATGTCAAATGTCCCTTATCAGAATGTAGTTGGATCTTTTATGTACTCTATGGTGTGTACTAGACCTGACATTGCTTATGGTGTTTGTCTAGTAAGTAGATTCATGAGTAATCCATGTAAAATGCATTGGTCTGTTGTAAAATGGTTTGCTAGATACTTGTTTGGAAGCTCTGATCTGTGTTTAGTTTATAAGTCTAATACTCACAGTAAAATTTGTATTGAAGGTTTTTGTGATTCAGCTTATGCAGCTGATTTAGATAGAAGAAGATCTATCTCTGGATACTGTTTTACTGTTGGGGGTAACTTAATAAGTTGGAAATCATGCTTGCAGCATGTGGTAGTCCTATCAACTATAGAGGCAGAATACATTTCCTTAACAGAGGCCATTAAAGAGACTCTGTGGTTGAAAGGGATACTGAGTGAACTTGGAATTTTACAGAAAACTATTGTTATAAACTGTGAGTCACAGTCTGCAATCCATTTAAGTAAGAATTCTGTTTACCATGATAGACCAAAACACATTGATATCAAATTTCATTTTGTGAGAGATATCATTGCTATTGGTTCTATCACAGTTAACAAAATTTATACAAGCATCAATCCTGCAAATTTACTAACTAAAGTTATTTATGTTGAAAAATTTCAGGTGGCTTTAAACAGGTTAGGAGTTGTGCAGTTTGGTTCTATATCAAACCATGCCCCAAGGGCCTAACAGGCGGGTTGAAGCCAAGATCGATAATAAAAATTGCTCCCTGCCAGGAGGATTAGTCTGAGGGCTTAAAACCCCTCAGGAGACCTCTAATAAATCCTGTGTGTGTTGTTTTTCGTTTATGCATATTATCTTCTGTTAACAAAAATTGAAAAGTGGTATTAAACTCAACTTGAATCATTAAATAAGGCTTAAATCGTATCATATATATATATATATATATATATATATATATATATATATATATATATATAATTGAAAAGTAGATACAACTCGAGCAATTTTAAGGGTGTGTTTTAATATGAGTGTTCATATTAAAACGCTACTTTCTAAAATATAATTACAACTAAAGCTTTAATTTTCACCCGTTTTTTCGAAATTATTTATGGCGATCTCGACTTTCTTTTTACATATCTAGTATATGTTTGTGACTAAATTACACCATCTAGCAGATTTGGGGATATTTTTTTTATAATAATTTGGGGAATTTCTTAAGCATGGGCACTATTATTTGCTGGACACAATTGGTCACACATAAAATGTGTCAAATTGCAATAGAAGCTAAGTGTAAGCCTTAAATTCAAACACTTACCGTCCTCCCCCTTTGCCTGCCACGTCTTTATCCTCTTCATTCTATCACTATCCATTTCCCTCGTTTATCATGAATAAAATTTATTGTCCGGTCTCAAATACATAACTAGCCCAATGTAGGTTTTGGGACTGTTTTTCAAAACTGTTTTCCTTAAAAGTTTCATTTTAAAAGTTTTCCTAAAAACAGTAGATTATAGTTTTAGGAAAGCTGTTTTGGCAGTTCTCTAACTTTTTTATATAAAAAATCAAAATACACTGTCAAAATTAAAAAATAGATGTTATATAAAATTTTTATGATACCAACTTTTAGGGGCAGCAGCTCTGACAGCAATGCCAAACAGACTTGAATTTATTCTTAATTATCAACCAACACACTGAACTTTAAAAATTGACAAATAATCATCTAAATTTAATCAAAATAACAATGAACCAGCTATATTCCCGTGACTTTTTGTCTTTTAGCCATCTCACGCGGACATGGCACACTCAGAATGACCAAAGTCAGATCCAACGTGCCTTATACAGAGTCTGTCATATTAGCATGAGATGGCTAAAAGACAAAAATTGTAAAAATATAACTAATCTGTTGTTATTTTGATAAATATTAAATAATTGTTTATTAATTTTTAAAATTCAATGACTGATAACTAAGAATAAAAATAATTATGCGTCTGACCTTTAATATATATAACAAATGTTTGAATTTAAAAAAAAAAAATAAAGTGTTGTTGTTGCGGAAGCTGTAAAACATCGACTGAAAATTATGATAAAATATCTGAAGGATTTATCATCGAATGATTTTTTTTAATATTGCCAAGTTATCGGATTAGTTTCTATTACACATACGACTCCAAAAAGACTAAACTTGTACCCCTTAAAAGTGCGAATAGCATATTATCTTCTAAATCTTAAAAAATTCTCCTCAGTCCTCACCCCATCCAACTTCAAAAAATGAACCCCTTTGTACTTTAAGGTTTTATTTTTTTTCATTTTTTTTACTTTAATACTTATTCAATAAATTTCAGTTCAGTTCAGCTTTACCCGTTAATTATTCAATTAAAAAGAACATAGCCTAAAAATCGCATATGAGGTTGTATTTGAATAGTTTTTTAAAATATTATCTTCCACTTTCCAAATTGTTGTATTTTTTCATTTATTTATTATCTTCTACCAAGAAAAAAAGTTATTTATCAAAGGTCAAATGCACGATTGTCTCTCTAAAGTTGACATTTGTTTCATAATGTCCCATGAATTTGTAAGAGTCAAATTAAATCCACTAAAGTTGACAAAAATATACACATCAACACCTTAAAATTGGTAAAATTATATACTTCAACCCCTTCAGTAGAAGTGTAGTAATATGAATGAAGAGACAAAAGAAAAAATTCACATATTTGAAAAGTCAAACCTATTACAAGGTGACATGTCTGAGAGAGTTGAAATGAGTGTTTTTGCTCACTTTACAAAACTATGTTTGACATTTGCAATTTTAAGAGATATTTCAAAAAAAATGTCAAATTTTAAGAGACTAAATATAAATTTAGCCTGTATCGAAAAATGAATAAAATTAAGAATATACCTAGGAACAACAAAATTTTATGGTTAACAAATAAATATTAGAAAATACAAAAATGGTCCATACCATATTATTTTCAGAAAATAACTACTACTTTGTTGATTCAATCATTTGATCAAATTTTGAACCACCCAAAAGTGAAAAATAATATTAATACTTTGTGAAAATAAACTCACCACATAATTTACCAAAGAAACCCTGTAAACTAGTCCGACTACAAAAACACAATTCCACAAATTCATTCCTTTTCTCAATTTTGTAATTTAGAATACGATAAAATTAAAAAAAACTATACCTAATTATTTTAAGAGATTTATTTATTACCGCTTTTTTATATTTAAATGGACCCATGAAATAAAGATCTTTTAATTAATAATATATCTCATTTCAATTTTTTAATTATTCAAATAGCAACATTTTGTGTTTCTCCCCATCCACGTAACACCTCCTCAATCAACACATTCTCTCTCTTAATTAACTAGAATTTCGAAATTTAAAACTTTCGTATCCTTCAAACAGTTGATTTTTTTGGAGTCGATTCTTTAGGATAATTTGTTCATTTTATTTTTATATTTAAAACGAAATCTATATTGACATATTTTTGATGAATTTTTTTTCAAACATTATATAACATGTTATATCAACTGTATAAACATGTTATATCGTTGTATAACATGTTATATCGATGTATAACATGCTATACAAGTGATATAACATGTTATATTAGTTGTATAACATGTTATATCATTTGATGTTTGCAATCATTTATCCTTACCATGCTCAACAATTAAACACATCTCTTTCACTTCCATTTTACACTAATGCTAATCATCAAACGCATTCCGTTTATTTCAATTGCAAACGAATTAGCTATTTATCTAGTTAAATCCTGTGCCAATCATCAAAATATTTCACATGCTTAAACATGACAATAGTTCTCTCAAGGTTCTCATCAACCATCAGCTCCTTCTCCTCAGCTGCCGACACCTGATCCACCCCAGCAACGCTCGCCAAATCCTCTTCCTCCATGATAGGCGGCAAATCCACATCCTATCACACACCACAACAAAAGAATCTCACAAAATCCTGGAAAATCTCGGAGCAAGAGAAGACAAATAAATGGAGAATCCAAGGAGAAATACCAGTCGGCGAATCTTCCGAGCGGGGGAGGAAAAAGAGAAGTCAGAGAAATTGCCGTACACGTTGTCGAGATCTTTCCTCTTCATCTTGGTGTAGATCGGGGTTAGGAGTTTAATACGTTATCCCGATTTGGTTTCAGGTTTGATCTCAATTTGCATTTTTAGAACTATTCGGTTTTTGGTGCATTTGGTTCGATTTTATAACTGAATTAACCAATAAACACCTTGTCAACCATGAGTTCGTTATAACATGTGACGATGTCGGATGCTTGTGATCACACATGTCAAAATCTTTAAGCCTGTCATTCTATGTTTTAATTATAAAATTTCATTGTTATTATAAAATGTCATTCCATAAGCCTGGACTTTCTCCTTGACTCGTTGAATCTAAGTTGAGGATTTTGTTTTGGAAGAAATTTGTTGATACGTTACATCAATCTGTTGGGTATTGGCCCTCAACGACTCACTTCTACATCAGTAGTAAAATTTCTTTTTCTTTTTTTCTTTTTGATACTCAGTAGTAAAATTTCAATTACAAATATCAAGATTTTGTAATATATATATAGTTGATCCAATTTTGTATATCTATAACGTATGGTACCAAAATACGCCAAAGCTTGGGGAGGTACAAATTTCTTTTTCATTGTGTTATTTTTTGGCCATCAAACACCAATGACTTATTACATTTGAAATTCTTTATTGTTGTCCCCAAACGTCCATTTACTACCTAAATTTGTAAAGTTTCAAGTAACTCTCTGAACTTGTAAAATAAGTACTTATGTGTCTAGTACTCCAGTGTCCCCTCGATGTCATATATTAATTTTAGGTTAAAGAGAGAAAAATTCAAAAATTACATATTTGAAAAGTCAATCAACAAATATTAACATGTTAACATGTGGCATGGAAGGAGCAAACTTGTAGACTTATTGCAAGTTCATTAGGTTGTGTATAACTTTTATAAGTTCATGAAGTATATGGACATTTTTTTAAATAGTATATGGACATTTAAAAACAACTATATGTGAAGGGATAAAAAAATATATAGTGCCACCCAGTGGCGGAACCAGGGGGTGGCGGCCACCTTCCCTGGTCGCCAGAAAATTCCCTCATCCTATTACTTTTTTTCTTACGATTTCCAGAAATGTGTCTAAGATGGAAGACTTTATGCTTCTAAAGCATTTGGGACGTTGATGTTTAGAAAAAGACAATGATTAGAGACGAATAAAACATAAACGACGGAAGTTGGGGGAGGGTGGTGCTTGTTCATCCATTTTTTTTGCAGACTGGAGAAAGAAGAAGATGAATAGGAGCGAGGTCGTGATTGGTTTCAATCAAACGGTCTAGATTTCGTTGAAAGTTGTGAAGGTTTAATAAGAAAAAGAAATAACATACGCATTTATCCAATGTTATTAGTAAAGTTACAAAATTTGTCCAATGTCAACCATCCGTTAAATTTAATTGCATTGTGAATCAAACAAAATAAATCAAATTTCAACCATTTAAACTTAAAATTAACTAAAACTAAAAACTTTACATATTTCTAACTTCAAAGATCATATTCCAAAAGTTAAATGTATATAATTTACCTTTTAAAGTTAGCAACAAATTCTATTGCTTCTTTAAACTTTTAAAAGTTTGTCTCAACTTCCTGAAATTGATTATTTGTTTCTCAATCTTCTAAAGTTGACTTTTTTACATTACTCACCCCTTACATATCTATGTCAATTTTTAATTAATTTAATATTTAAAAATGTCATTTTTCACTCTTTAATTATAATCTGACATGTATGATACACAGGGTGAGAAGTACAAAAAACCAACTAAAAACCAACTTAAAAAATTAAGAGAAACTCTTCAAAAATTAAAAGGGCAATAAGGGTAAACTAGTTTTCCAGAAAGGAGTAACAATGTATTTTGGCATCACTCTCTATTAATTACCATATTAGTTTTACCGAGTGGACACCCTCCATCCTTATAAATAAAGAGGCAAAACCCTTCAACAAACACACCTCACAACCCAAAATTTCTTTCATCTCTCTCTCTCTCTCTAATCAACCTTTTCTCCTCATAATTCTCTCTTATCGATCAATTTCCAAATCCAACCCTTTCCTTAATGTCTCCAAACGCAGCAACGGCGGAGCTGGAGCCCGAGGCCGCCGCCGTGGGCTCAAAAAACAGAGCATACGTCACTTTTCTAGCCGGCGACGGCGACTATATAAAGGGAGTTGTGTGCTTAGCCAAAGGGTTAAGGAAGGTGAAATCTGCGTACCCACTTGTTGTGGCGGTTTTGCCGGATGTGCCGGCGGAGCACCGCCGGATTCTGGAATCTCAGGGATGTGTTGTCCGGCAGATTCAGCCGGTTTACCCGCCGGAAAGTCATACTCAGTTTGCTATGGCTTATTATGTCATCAACTACTCCAAGCTCCGTATTTGGGAGGTATATTTAATTTACTTCATAATTCTTATGTTTTTATAACTTTTTTCTACCGTACAAAACTATTTATATGAAAATACATGATAAAATATGGAAATAAACAAAAGCATAATTATCCGGTTAATACTTTGTGGGAAAAATTGTCGGAGAACCTATCTAATATTACTATAAACGTATGATTCAAATGGTGATATATCAAATATAAACGTATGATTCAAATGGTGATATATCAAAGTCTTTTTAGAGCTTGAGAGCGAGAGAAATTGAATCTCGAAAGGTTAGGGTATAACTAAAAGACTAAAAGAAATTGAATCCCTAACTTCAGTAGTTAAAGTTAACACTATCACCCTAATCCTAATTCTCTAAAGTTGATTTTTTAACCTTACTCTAAAATTGTCTCTTATCCTTTTCAAAAATAACTAAAAGACAAAAATTATATACTTCTACTCAACAGTTTTTCATTAATATTTGAAACGTTGAAATGGTTCTAAATTTACCTTAAAATTGAAATTCAACTTTAAATTTTAGACCATGAAAACTTGATACATTGTAACAAGATCTTATTTTAACAACTATTATTTGATCGTTCTTATCACTATTGTAAATAACATTTTATTTTATTAAAAATGAATATACGAACAGTAAAATATCACTACAATAAAAAATAAAATAATATTTTTACATGAACTTTTATATGTCTTAAGATGCCGTATGTTACATTCTTTTTATAAACAATTGACATGTTTTGATTTTATTGTATTGTTTGAGAAACAATTATATAGAAGTTTTGATATTACTTCTTGAATCGAAACAATGTATAAAGAGTTAGGTTGTTTGTAAACATATTCATCATAATGGTAAAACGAACGTGGTTAGTTTAAATGTTGTTTGGATTGGATAGAATCCTGTAGCCGAAAATAGCAATTGGTTTTTATGCATAATGACATTGTTGTTGACTGTGCAGATAGGTTCAGTTACTGAACCATTTATCAGTTTCAAGTCTTTTAGCTTACGTGTGAATGATACTGAGTTAACTAGTTATTCTGTGTCGGCATGCAATAGAGCACGTGGACAAATTTTTGTTGACTTAATAGCCACGTGTTATCTTACGTTACCATTCACAGTGTTCAAATTCACTTCACTGTCTTCGTAGTTATCATGAAATTAGATTAGATTCCTCTGCAAGTGGACGCGATTTTTTTATTATTTATACATGCATTTCCTACCACTTCATTCCTCCATGTTTACCATGTGTTAAACAAGAATATCACACTTAATTACCAACCACAATTAGGCTCTTAACTTTCCAACTTACTCAAAATGAAAATTATTAACTAACACTTACCAAAATTTGTTTAAATTTAGTTTCTGTTTTTTTCAAAAAAAAAAAACTAAAGTGTAAGGATACTCATTGAAATTTGAAACTTATTTTGAAATTAAAGTTAGATGTTCATTAAAGTTGCACTAAATTTGATTAAATGAAAAATGAGTTGAAAAGAATTAAAGTTCTATCTAGCAAGTTGTCAGATACGTTAACATCTCTTCGCAATTATCTGATTTCTATGTAAAACTAATTATAAATCTATTGATATTTTTTACTATGAATTGCCAAAAAGTCATAATTTCTTTTTGATATATTTTCTTAAATATCTATTCATTATTTTAATAACGAATTCACATTTTACTTGAGTATATAGCTGTAATTCATTGTATAATACCTTCAAAACAAAACCCTGAACAGTTCCAATGTACATCCCGAGCTTAGGCTCTATAATTATCAAAACAATATGTAAGCATGACAAAAGGTGCATAGCATTTTATTCTTGTAGTCTATACATTTTCTTTTCTCAAAAAAGTCTAATCTATTTTCTTATTAAATGAATAATTAGCTCATGCCGGGTCCAAGTGGTAAAGGTCTTAGCCTAGTGGTTAAGACTGAAGTTGTGATCCTAGAGGTCACAGGTTCGAATCCACACTTGAGTGGGGAAGAGATTAGGTTTTCCTTTAACTATTATTGTAAGTCCATTATAAGGTAATTTTTTTAAAAAAAAAAAAACTCATGTTGGGTCCAAATATTGTAGTTTGTAGAGTACGAGAAAATGATATACTTGGACAGCGACATCCAAGTATTTGAAAACATTGACCACCTTTTCGATACCGAAAATGGATACATATATGGTGTAATGGATTGCTACTGCGAGAGAAACTGGCGATTTTCACCGCAGTACAAAATCGGGTATTGCCAACAATGCCCTAAAAAAGTCAAATGGCCAACCGAGCTCGGTTCACCTCCACCTCTCTACTTCAACGCTGGCATGTTCGTTTTCGAGCCTAACCTCTTTACCTATTCAAATCTCCTCGACTCGTGCAAAGCCACCCCTCCTACTACATTCGCCGAGCAGGTACCCTTTTTCGTCTTTTCACAAAAATAAAAAAACCAGGTGATAACAACATTAAACTCGCCCCGGAATGTTTTTCACTAATTAAGAAATTTTTTAAGAATCTGAGTTTTGGACTCACGGTCCAGGAAGGTGTACTGACTTAGTTACATCCACTTGGTAAAACTTTAATTCAAGACCTTTAGTAATTTTTTTTAAAAAAAAAATATTTAATTACCAGCTAAACTATATTGCATTAATGTCTCGCCCTTATATGGTACAGGACTTTCTGAACATGTTCTTTAAGGATGTGTATAGACCAATCCCTCCCGAGTATAACCTTGTTTTAGCAATGTTGTGGCGCCATCCCGAGAATTTGGAGCTTGACAAAGTTAAGGTTGTTCATTACTGTGCTGATGTAAGCGTTGTGGAGTTTTGTTGTGTTTTCGGGTTTGGGTTTCGGGTTTGGGCTAATGGTTGAATTGCAGGGGTCGAAGCCGTGGAGATACACGGGCAAAGAAGTGAATATGGATAGAGAGGATATAAAGGGGTTTGTGAAGAAATGGTGGGAGATTTATGAAGATGAATCTCTTGATTATAAGAATGTGATTCCTGTTGATAATGGGAAATTTGGAACCCTAATTGCAGAGTTCAGTAAAGAAGAAGTTGTTCATCAGAGGACTGCCCCTTCTGCTGCTTAGTTTGATCTTATAAGTTTCAACAAGAATAATGTGTTATATGTTATGCTTTTTGCTTTTTTTTCCGTGTAGGTAACAGATCATGAGTTGTGGTTATATATGGAGTGGTGTTTTGCAACCTTGACTGTATCTACGCAAATGTTTTTTTATAATATCTATAAGTATTTCTTTTGAAATAATCTTGTTTGGGATTAGTCAGATTTGGGTTCGTATACGTTTGTTTGTGGGACTCGCCCATCTCCTCTTCATAGGATGGGTTTAGATAAGTCATTTGAGAAATAAGCTCAGTCCAAATTCGATGCGAGAAAAACAAAATATGAGGCAGGCTTGGACTTTCTCTCTCTATATATATATACCTTTAATTTTTTGGTGAAATTTAGCATCAAAATTTATATTTTGTGCCTTACAATATGAATAACATGAAATGTATTATTATGATTATTTTTTAATCATAAATATTGTTAATAAAAAAATAATTCATAAGTCAGTGAGTTGGGTTTAAATTTTTTTATAAAAACTCAACCCAATCCGAGTCTGATTATATTTTTAGACCAGACTTGGATTATACATTTTTTAGTTAGACCAGATTAGGTCCGGCTCAAGCCCGTCCAAATCCGGCCTGTCTAAGTCTCATTGTTAAAGCTCCTCACTTACAAATGTGTAATAAAGGCGGAAGCCGGCCATTGTATCTTGTTTTGCCTTAGGTCCTACTTAAATCGCATAATGCATCTATAAACCACTTTTTAAGACAAAAACCTTGAGGGAAAGCGACATCAAATTCTCTCCAACTAAACGCTATAGGCATCGAAATGGGAATGGCAAGCAAGGATAATATGCTTGTAGTTATTATCATTTTGTTACAAGAAGCTTTACAAGAATTATCGGCAGCTTGTTAGCTTAGTAATTACATCCAATTTTAGTTCAATTTTATTTCTTACTAGATATCATTGCTTTGTTGAAGAAAATAGGAGAAATTTTAAAAAAAGACTCGGTTTTTTTAGGTCCAAATAAGATTCAAGTGTTGAGATATAAAGTTGAAATATTTTATTGAAATTATGTGATGTTTGATTAAGAGCAATCCAAAGGTTCCCTGTTTTGGAAAATTCGGCAAAATGGAAAATACACAAATCCAATGATCCTCATTTTCGTTATCCTAAAAAATGGGGTTTCCTACATATAGGGTACCCCATTTTGGGGAAATCAATAAAATATTCCTTTACTTTTTATTTTTCATTTCTTTATTAATTTTGTGTTACTTTTTTATGTGTAAAATAAAGAAATTAATATAGTAGTATTAAAATAATAATATAAATGGATAGAGCAAAAACACGGTAAATCCTATAAATTAGGGTTTGAAAAATGAAAATTTAGAGAAATAGTTGGATTGTGCGGTCCTAAAAAGACACGAATCTCCTTGAAAAGGCCCAAAAAGTAGTGCAAATTTGTTTTTAGGACCCGAAGTTCTAAGAAATTGCTTAAAAATATTGGATTTTGAAGTTTGTGCGTTTTTTAAAAGTTTGACATAAATTTAGGGTTTTGAAACCTGGACTGGACCGGGTCCGACGGAACCGGCCTATGGTTCGATTGGGTTTCATTCGGTTCTTTACAATGTCAAGAACCGATTAATATCCGGTTGAACCGGCCAGTTGAATCGACCGGTTGAACCAAAAATCAGCTGGTTCAACAACACTTGTTTAAGTTGGTCTTACTTTTTTAAAAAAATAATATTGAAGTTGGGGTTTGAACTCAAGATCTTAGGATTTATATTCACTTACATTACCAATAGACCACTACAATTAGTTGATTATATATTTCAATATTATTCTTTTATACTATATATTATTTCTTTTAATTCCATTTGACATTCTAAATTATTTTATATAACATAATACAATTCAATATTTTGAAAAAATATTCAAATTAAATAACAATAAATTATTTGATCTAAATTTATATTTTTTAATTTAGTATATTGTATTTAAAGTATCAATTTTACAAATTTATTATTTAAACAAATAACCTTTATTAAAAATAACCAAATCTATTAACTTTTTAATATAATATATATAAGATATGATTGAATTCAAACTAAAATCAATTTTATTGATTCATTATTTCACTTAGGTTATATTGCATTGTATTTTTATTAGAAATATCGACATAAATTATAGAATATAAATATAAAATTTTATTTTTTGTTGGTAAGATTAACTTATATTTAGATATTTAATAATAATTTATTTTAAAATCAATATCTTATTATATTTATTGAAAATCCGGTTCGACCACCGATTTAATCCGGTTGAACCTTAAATCCATGAATTCCTTAACCGGTTCGAGGGCCGGTCCGGATCTGAAAACCATGCATAAATTAACGTTCTTTCAATTTTTCTTTATTAATTCAACTCACTCACTTTCTTAAATTATTGGCATCTGATTCATTATGTTGGCATTTGGGGGTTAATAAGTGGTACCCATTTTATAAGTTAAATGGAATGTTACTTTCAAAAATTCAAAATGACATCCAAAAGAGTAGTATCATAGGAGTATTAATGTATTAGACAAGTTATCAATATATGGATTATATTAGTCGGAAAAGGTTTTTTTACAAGATTTCATCTTCAAGCAACATTCACAAACAAATAACAAACCGCCAACAGACATGCCACTATTTGAACATAAGAATTGAGCGTGATTTAGTCAAGCTATGCGCATCACTGTCTAGACAATAATAAATTCCACTAAAAACTCGAAGTTTCTTAGTAAAAAAATTTAAGGGCTGTTCAAACGGTTGATGTGAGCACATTTAGAAAAAAATTATCAATTTAATAATGTTTATCATACAAACAATTTTATATAATTGACTCATTTCAGCCTTTGTTCAAGATTGGAGGATGGTCAAATAATGATAGAAAAATAATAAATGGAGACAGTTGTTCAAGAATAATCGTTTAAATTGAAAAAAAAAAATTGTTGTCAGAAAAAGTGAAATGAGAGAGAATGTTAAAAACAAATTTGTGATACTAAATGAATGTAAGATATGGAAGGAAATATAAATTTGGGGACAATAGGTTTTTTTCAGTTTGAATGATCACAGGTTCACATAGAAGAAAATTTGCCCCCCTTTTACGTGCCTATTTTGAGGTGTGTTTTTCATTCAATATTTATCACGTAACAGATAAGTAGAAGAGAAAATATAACATGCAGGAGAGATGCATTTATCATAAAGTAAGTGTTAAAATTTAAATGAAAGACAGCACTTAAAATACAATAGTGGGACAAGTGATTTTTTTTCTTACATTTAAATAATAGCCAAAAACACTCACTATCCCCCTTAAAAGAATTCAATTTCAAACATAAAATAATAAAGTAGAATGACTTTCAAACACACCCTTCATTCTTTCACAAGTTAGAGAGATATACATGTCAAATATGTTATTATTTTAAGGTTTAATGTATCCGAATCCCTCTGAATTTATTCGTTTTTTTGTCTGGCCTCTCTGAATTTTTAAAAGTTTCTCTCACCCCCTGAACTTTTTAAAAGTTTCTTTCGTCCCCTTCAAAAACTTTCAAAAGTTTCTCTCACTCCCTTAAGTGTCATGTGTCAACTTTTTAATTGGATGACATGTTTGAAAAATCAAACCAATCAGAAGTCGACACATGACACTTAAGTGGGTGAGAGAAACTTTTGAAAGTTTTTGAAGGGGGCGAAAGAAACTTTTAAAAAGTTCAGGGGAGCGAGAGAAACTTTAAAAGTTTAGAGGGACCGGACAAAAAAACGAACAAGTTCAGGGGGTCCGGATGCATTTGACCTTATTTTAATAATAGTCTTAATTGGATGGCTCAGTCTAATTATCTGGCTTATAAATATAGCTACATTTCCATTTACAGTTATCAAAAACACATTTGGAAAGAGTGGTTTAGTGAAAAAAATGGCAAAAGCAGGAGAAATTCATCATTTGATTTTGGCTAAATTCAAAGATGATCAAATTTATGAACTCATCAAAGGTTATGCTAATCTTGTCAACTTAATTCCATCCATGAAGGCATTTCATTGGTAACAATATCTTCCTTGTCTCTTTTAATAGGTTCTTATATTTTCATTTTAAGTTGAAGATAAATTCTTATTATTGTCTTTTCACTATAAAAACCGAATACATATTAGGTCAAGAGATTTGAGCACTGAAAATTTGAATGAAGGATTCACACATATTTTTTATGGGACCTTTGAGAGCACACAAGGAATTGCAGAATATGTTGATCATCCGGCTCATATTGAGTTTGCAAAATTGATGGCTCCAGCTCTTCACAAAGTTCTTGTTGTCGATTTTAAGCCAACTCCAGTTTTGAATTAGTTCAAATATTTGCGGGGAACTTTTTATGAGACACACATAGTGAGTTATTTGAATAATAAGGTGAAACTTTTGTCCTCTTTAGGTTTAATTTAAAGGATTATGGGTCGTTACGTAACAGGTTCGATATTATGATTTATAGGGCTGTAAACTATCCGAGCCGATATGAGCTTTGTTCATCTAATTTCTTATCGAGCTCGAGCTTCAAAATTTCGTTCATGAACTGTTTGTTTAAATGTTCACTTATTCACGAGCTTTTAATGAGCTTTAAAATAGAAATAAAAAAATCAAACTTTTTTGGCTAAACCCCTTTTCCAGTCCCGGACACTATAACCAAAAAATCCATGGTTAATATGTCTTTCCCGTATACACTATGTTTGATCATAATTTTACTAAACGTCAATTATCAATCAACAAAACTCTTCACCTATATATATATATTGGAGACATATTAACCATGGATTTTTTTGGTAAAGAGAGTTCTTTTCAAGAGTTGGAATTTGATCTCTACATCCATCCATCTATGAAGTACCATCCAATTGATAAAACGGAATTTTCTTATGAAAAATGGATTTTCACGAAGACGAAAAGTTATAGGCAACATAAGAAGGTAGCATTAACATCCAAATTCTCGTACTTCATCAAGAAAAAGACGCTCAAGCTTAGATGTGCCTGCTCGTTTGTATTCCTTTAAGGTTAAGCTAAACACAGCACATGGAACAAGTCATCAAAATCGTACAATCACTAATAATAGAAGATAAATCGATATCATAACTAGTTAATGCATCAAACAAAAAAGATGGGTAGGCAACATTGACATATAAACACCATTGCTTCATCAAGAAAAGACGTTTGAGCTTAGAATGTGTCAGCTCATTTACTAAGCTAAACACACAACACATAGAACAAGTCATCAAAACATTAGAATCCCAAACAATAGAAGAGAAATCCACATCATAACTAATTAATGCATCAAACGAATAAAATGTGGTAAAAGATGGATTCAAAATAAATTGCAGCTTGATTTAGAGATCCGTAAATACCACCTAAACAACGTCACCATATATGCAGGGTACAGTTCACTCTTCCAGCTCCCGCCATTTTGACCCTTTCTTTCTCTCCAAGTCTGACCATCTCACTCTTGCCGCATTTTCCTCTCAATTTCTTAGGGTTTCCTCTCCTTCTCTTCAAAAAATTCCTAATTTCCCCTCACAATGCCTCCCAATTTCCGCAAAGGCGATCGCGTTGAGGTTATCAAACAAGTCAATGGCATCAACACTCTCACTTACTACTCCGCCACTGTGCTCGCCTCGCCTTTCAGTCGCAAGGCCAAGGCCTTAATTGAGTACAGCTGCTCAATTCGCGATCCTGACACCGGTAAACCTTTGAGAGAAACGGTCGATTTTTCCTGCTTGAGGCCCGTGCCTCCCGAACAGGGACTCGTTTGCTTCAAATTGGGAGATAGTGTCGATGTTTTTTGCGATGATGGGTGGCAGAAGGGGACTGTTAAGGACTTGCTCGGGAATTCTAAGTATATTGTTGGATTTGATGGGAAGTGCTTGGGAATTGTGGCTGAACAGTGTAATTTGAGGCTTCATCGTGAATGGGATGGTGGCTCTTGGATTTCACCCTTCATTCAAAGTGTAAGTCTATTGCCTGAAGTTTCCAGCTCGTTATGTCTTGGATTTTGAATGATTGCGGCCTTGAATTAGTTAATTTGGTTTATTTGTTAGCGAAGCATGCTTTGTTGTGTACTTTTTGTGTTTACATTGCATTTCCATTGATTGAGGTCTAATCTAGAGTTAGTTTATTTGCTAATTAAGCTGGTTTATTGCAGATCTTTTTATGTTGGTATTGCTGTGTTATGTGTTTCAGTGTCCCATTTGTAATTGCATTTTCGAATTCGCTTTGCTCAGTTTGTTGCTTTTCTCAAATGGCAGAAAACTCCTGACAAGGAGGAGAAACCAGGAGGAGAGAGAGTGAAGAAAAAATGCAGGAAAAAGGAACCGGTGCTGGAGCCATTGTTCAAAACAGGGACAAGAGTAGAAATCAGAAGTGATGAAGAAGGGTATGTTGGTGCCTGGTATGATGCTACTGTTGTTGGAACCATGGGAAATGATAAGTATGCGGTTGAGTACAAAAACTTGCTTACAGATGATGGAAATTCTTTCGTGAGAGAAATGGTTACTTACAAGAACATTAGACCTTGCCCACCAGTGGTTCCATCGGAGGTCAATTTTCAACAACATGAGTATGTTGATGCTTGGTTCAATGACGGTTGGTGGGAGGGTGTGGTTTCAGAAGTTCTTATTGGATCTAAGTATGCGGTTTATTTCAGCACCAGTAATGAAACTATGGAGTTTGCACATTCCTTGTTAAGGCATCACCGTGAATGGGTTGATGGAGAATGGAAAAAGAAGGTACATTTTCAGTTGCTTTACTTAGAGTCCTTTTGAAATATCTTTGTATAACTAAGAATAATTGGGTTCATTCAATTGCAGCCATGATGGTTGACTTTTAATTTGCCCGTAAACAGTTGTCTTCTGAGTCTTGGTTGTATGATGGTTAGTTCTTTAATGTTCTGTCACTTGTACATTGTCAGGAATGCAGCCTGACCTTAGGATTAGAAATAGATTGAGAGCGGAAGAAGGGGGTTGAAGAGAAGATATTGAGGGAGAAATAGAAAGAAAGTAGGGAGAGAAGAAAAGAGGTGAGAGAGGGATTATTCTGTAATTTCATTGATGCTGAGTTACTCGAAACTTCTGCTCTGCTTTCGAATCAACGGATTTTTACACACTCCTAATGGCTGTATAATGCCAGTTGAGCTAAAGAAAATAGAACCTAAAAATGTAGTATTGTAACAGGTAAGAATGGCAGTACTGTTTAATCCTCAAATGCAACTGAAATAAAAGTTGATAATTAACTAAATACAGCAAAATCAAAATTACTCCCTAACTGCCAACCAACTTAAGTGTCTTCACCCAGGTTCCTTGCTTTTTTCTTTCCTTCTGTCTCGGGCATGTAACTTAAAGTTCAGACAAAAAAGAGAAAGCCTTTATTTGCATGTGCAATATTATTCTATTTTTATTTTTTCTTGTTACGGTTTTGGATTCAGTATCTTAAAATGCAATGTGCAGGAGAAGTCTTTGAAGTCGGAGCATGTCAAGAGTAGTACAAGTGAATTTTTCAAAATAGGAACAAAAGTTGAAGTAAGAAGTGATGAAATCGGTTTCCAGGGTGCTTGGTTCTGTGCTACCATTGTTGGTGTAATGGAGCGTGGCAAATTTGTGGTACAATATGACAATCTTCTAACAGAAGATGGAACTGACCATCTAAAAGAAGAGGCGAAAGCTTCAGACGTGAGACCTATTCCCCCACCTCTGCAACATGTGCATCCTTTTGTACTGTTTGAGATGGTGGATGCCTGGTATAATGATGGCTGGTGGGCTGGATATATAGACACAGTTTATGGGAGCTCAAAGTACAAAGTATACTTCAAGAACTCAGAGGAACTGGAGTTTGCACACTGTGAACTGAGACCTCACCAGGAGTATATTGATGGAAATTGGGTAATTTCGCCAATGTATGATTTTCACTCTAAATTTAAAGAATTTTGAAATGCTAATGATCTAGACGTTGAATCCCCTCTACTTATATGTGATCTCTAGCTATTTAACATTTTATGTAACTCTTCTGATTGCAGGGCAGGCAGCTGTGATTCCTGAACTGGTTCAATTCATTCCAGAAGTGGACTCGTAGATGGGGATGAAGTTTTTGAGTATAACATCTAATTTAAGGAGAAGAATAATGCTGATTCTAGTTGTAGTGTTATTAATTGGTTTCCATAGAAAATTTGATTTCGGATACTTATCTTTTGCTTGTTATAATACTCAAATGCTACTAATTTATGCTATTAATTGATAGCATTGAGTTTCTCAAACATTGAACTAGCTGTTGCTGCTTGAGCATAATATTGCAGTCTAATGTCAACTTCTACATTATGCATCAGTTTTTGTTAACTTCTTCTCTACTGGGAAATGCTTGGCTCTTGAATCAGATTCGAGCTGTAATGCTGTTGCATTTATACCTTCATTTTGCTGATCTTTTCATCAGGGAAGTTCTACATACGGTCTTCGTTTTTTTTTATCAAATGTTCTTCCCTTATTATAATATATAGTTTACAGTCTTCTAACTGTTTATAGCTAATGAAACTCTCAGGGTTAAACTTCTGATCTTATGTAGAAAAATTTGGATTGTTTTACACTTTATATTCTCTGTTTTCAATTATATGTTCTTTTACCATACACAACGCACTAATTAACAATAGTTTGATTCAGTTGAAGCGTGCTAATTTCATATATCTTCACTGTCGAATTGGTATTATTTCGCCTGAGCGAAAAGTGGTAATTTATGCCTATTGTTTTGATTGTGAAACAGCTGATCATTGTCTACAAGTTTATGAAGAAATTAGAAGAAAGGCGTATTTTGAGGTAAAAACGCACAGAGGAGCATATACATATTTTCTACTCTTTCCCTTATTAAATGGAATTTTTGATCCGTGCTTGAACATAATAGATAGAAACTATAAATCATTGATGCATTTTGATTATTGAGCATTATTTATCCACAGTATGATATGTGGAAAAACGGTAATTGTTTTTTCTGCGTTTTAATTTTTAATTGTTGTTTTGGTTTTAAAATTATCCTAGAAGATAGGTAGAGAGGCTGTGTAAGCTTCTAAATGTGGAGTTTTTGTTATGGATTTGTGATGAATGTATTGAGCTTCTTTGCTTCCTAAGTTTTATCTCTCTCTCTCTCCCTCCATTGAGCTTCTTTGACTTTGTAACTAAGCAAAACTCGACAAAGTCCAAAACAAACGAGAACAAAATAAGTTGAGTCTTTGGAATTTCCTCTCCACCCGTACGGGTAAACACGATAAAGAATATGATAGAGAGATGACTCCGTTCACAGGGGCAATTAGCATTAAAAATGAGATTTTGCTTTTATGAGATAAGGAAATAATTAAATATTTTGAAAATAGGGAAGGAAAATTGGTGGGTAAAGAAGTATTTGAAAGGATTTTTCTAAATTAACGCGTAAAAGTATATTTATTAGTTAGAGTAATTTTAGTAATAATTAATGACAATTGAGATTTGTAATTAATGAATTTCTTATGAAATATTGATGAGGTTTACAGAAAAAATGTGTAAGGATGTCATTATTTTAAATCATATTATCTTACTATTATTAGAAAGTTACTAAACTAATAATATTATTAGTATAATCCTTGACACCAGTATACCACGCATCATTTGTTTCACTGGTTTGACATTCCGTACGATTTTAACAATATTAATTTAAGAATTGAACAAACATGTTGACTATCTAGAAAATAATTGTGATAGAATTTGAGAGAATTGTAATATATTTTATGGGATAAAATATCATTACGGTAACAAATCTATAATGTAATTATTTTCATATTTTTCAGAAAACATGAGTTTCAGAATTTGTAGGCGGAAACCTTAAATTGTACTTACTATATAAATGCGATTTACCATTCCAAAAATAGATGTTTTTTAGAAAAAGCTCAAACAGCAGTACGCTAAAAAGAAGGAAACGGCATCGTCTGAATACAGTGGCAGATCCGTAAATACAATCCCAATAAAAGCAAGGCTATTTGCATCGTTCACTCTCCCAACTCCCGCCATTGCGAGCCTTCACTACACCACTGATCTCTCTTCACTCTCAATTGAAATCCTTATTAGGGTTTCCCTCTCTTCATTCCCATTCCCCTCTCTCGATAAAATCCCCAATTTCCCCTTTACATGTCTCCCCAATTCCACAAAGGCGACCAAGTCGAGGTCATCAAGCAATCTAACGGCGTCGACGCCACCACTTACTTTCCTGCCACAGTGCTCGCCTCGCCTTCCAAGCGCAAGCGAAAAATCCCAATCGAGTATAAGCCCTCGGTCTCCGGTTCCGATAAACCGTCCAAGGAAACGGTTGATTTTGCTTGTTTAAGGCCCGCGCCTCCCGAGCAGGGGAATGAGTGCTTCAGACTGGGGGATTGTGTCGATGTTTTTTGCGATAATGGGTGGCGCAAGGGGATTGTAAAGGAATTGCTTGACAATTCCATGTATGTTGTTGGATTCGATGGGAATAGCGAGGGAGTTGTGGCTGAAGAGCGTAATTTGAGGCTTCATCGTGAATGGGATGATGGCGAATGGATTCCAACCTTGGTTCAAACTGTAAGTCTGCCCTACATTTTTGTTTTTTTCACGTCCAATATGATTCCGTAGTGTTGATTATCATGTTTGATTGAGACAACTTAGTACTAGAACCATGAATTTGTTTGCCTATGTTTCATCATTTAATTTTAACCATGGATTATCTCGATCATTATCGATATTATGTACTAATGTGGCTATCACTAACTGGAAAGTTCTGTATTCAGCTAATCCTTGTGAATTGTAAATGAACATGAACGGGACAATTATACTCTTGTACTATTTTAGTAGTTTAAGGAGAGAATTTTTAGCATGTTAGTGGGTGAATATATGATAAACTTTATTGCGATTGTGCTTACTGTCATAGTTGATGGTGTTTTGTTTGTTAACCTCACTAAATTGATCCTCCACTTTTTTGTTCAACTGTAATGGACTTAGTCGGACCTTAAAGTAAATGTAATGTTCTAGAAATCCATGCAGCGTCCTTTTTTTTCGAAAAGTAGTTCTTCCCATTCTAAACCCTGGTGTAATAAATTTTGTATTAGTAGAGCAATGATTGGCAGACTAGACTAAGGAAATACGAACTTCGCCTCCCGAGTGATTTTCTCTTGCTTGCCTATCTGACCATCCCTTGGACAAGTAAGAACAGTGTAGTATAGATCGCTTCATGATCGGTTTGAAAAGGCAAATATGACTTGCAGTATATTCTTACCAGTGAGTGCCAGGACTGATCTCCTTTGGCATCTATGTTTGGTTGCTCATTCCACTTTTTGGGCTATACTTCATTAGTATAATTGGTTATTTACTTTCAATTTGAAATGTGTTTGTAACTTTGTATAGCAGATGTCTGCTAGTGGTTGCGGTTCATCTACACCAAATAACTTTTCGGAAACTCCGAGTAAAGATCCGGGATGGAAATATGTTACAATAGTGAAGCCAAATAACAAGAACAATCTTAAATGCAATTTTTGCGCAAAAATCAACAGAGGTGGGATATTTCGAGCTAAACAACATATTGTTGGGGGGTTCAGAAATGCCACAGATTGTCCCAACGTTCCAGCTAATGTGCGTTTGGAAATTGAAGCTTATATGTCAAAGAAGGTTGCATCCAGTGGCATTGATACTTCATCAAATCCAGAATATGATGATATTGAAACTTCAGGTGATGAGGGTGGCCTAACTTTTGATGTATGCTCACAACAAGCTAGCCAACGGGGTTCAAAGTTACCGCCACTAAAGAGACCAAAAGTAAATGGTCCATTGCATTTATGCTACACACCTTCTTCTGGAAAGGTTGTGAGAAATGGAAAGGATGTAAAATTGAAGCAAACACTGGTCAATGATGCTTGCAAGGAAGAGATGCGAGAACAAGCTTGTGTGGAAATTGCCCGATGGATGTACGATGCTTCAATCCCTTTTAATGCTGTAAAGTACCCAAGTTTTTCGGTTATGATTGATGCTATCGGGCAATATGGTTGTGGTTTGAAACCACCAAGTTATCATGAAGTGGGGGGTCCTTTTCTAAAGAAGGCAGTGTCTGATGTGAATGAACTGTTGGAGGTATACAAGGTTGAATGGGCAAAGTATGGTTGCTCAATTATGGCAGATAGTTGGACCGGCAAGAAAGACAGGACATTGATCAATTTCTTAGTGAACTCTCCAGGAGGAACTGTTTTCCTTGAGTCAGTAGATGTTTCTAGTGAAGCAAAGACAGATGATATGGTGTATCAATTTTTTGATAGAATCGTGGAAAAAGTTGGGGAAGACAACGTCATTCAGTTTATTACTGCTAGTGCAACTTATAATGTGGAAGCAGGTTAGTATGTTACTTAATTCTTCAATCATATTTACATTGATTCTTTCATCTTTATATGTTATTTCTGTAGTATATATCAATTTGAAAAAATATAACCGACATTCATTTTAAGTTTTCATTGAAATTTCTGTTCTCTGATATATAAAGCTCCCGCATATCACAAGATTTGTTGGCTGAATTAATTTAAAAAACTTGCTTTACTTTGTTTGAATAGGTGGTCTTCTAATGGAAAAAAGGCCCAATTTGTACTGGACTCCATGCGCAGCAAATTGTATTGACCTGATCCTAGAGGATATTGGAAAGATGCTTAAAGTTAAACAAACTTTGAAGAAAGCAATGAGCTTGAATAGTTATATTTATGTTCGACCAGGTTTAGCGAAAATGCTGAGGGATTTCACTGGAAAAAAGGAGCTTGTTAGGCCTGGTATAACCAGATTTGCAACTGCTTTTTTAACTCTTCAGCTCCTACACCAGCTTAAAGCAAATTTGAGATCAATGTTCACTTCGCAAAAATGGGTTAAGAGCAAATGGGCCGAAGAGGACATTGGTAAAAGAATTTGTGAAAGAGTTGTATTGATGGCTGGATTTTGGAAAGATGTTGTATATATCTTGAAGGTTTTTGGCCCTCTAGTCAAAGTGCTAAGAATGGTCACTAGTGAGAAGAGGCCACCAATGGGGTAC
>CAOJBJ010558381.1:0-11659 GCA_948291685.1 Euphorbia celastroides | reverse complement strand
TAAAGGTTCCGTCTCTCCATGTAATTAGTTTCAAAACTAATCTCATTAGATTCTTTCTCTCTCTACCCTCTTCCATTTAAATCTCTGAATAAAAATATAAACACAAACACAAGCTAAGAAAGTAGGGATTAGCAAACAACAGAGAAGATTAAAGACAATCGCTTGAGTAAACTCGAAACCCAATGTTATTTTATTGAATACGACAAAATGTTTTAGATTTGTTTAATGGAGGGCATGCATGGTTGGGAGTTGCATTGCGTAAGCCTGCATTTTTATATTGCACTGCATTTGAATATTAAATTGGAGCATATTTCCAACAGAATAAATGTTTTTCCTCAATTAATTGTAGTGGAATTTGGCTGGCCGGCAAAACAAATTAAAGTTCAAAATTTGCTTCGTGGATTCCTATACTATAATTATGCCTTAAAGTAACTGTATCTAGGATAGAGTGATGCCTGAAAAGGACAGGGGAGTTTAGTGTTGATTTTGCAATTGAGTGTTTCATTATTGGAAGATAAAGCAATAATGGAAAGAGCAAGCAATGGAGGAGAAGTGAGGCCAATTCACATCATATATTTCTTGACCCGAATGGGTCGGGTCGAGCATCCCCATCTTATTCAGGTTCATCATCTTAATAAAAACGGCGTTTACCTTCGAGGTTTCTGTTCTGGCCTTGTTGTTTTTGTTTCTTTTAATTATATAATGGCTTTTTATTAATCATGTGTATATGGTTGGTTTGCAATAAAGATGTGAAGAGATGGATGGAAGATTTGAGGGGAAAAGACATAGCAGAAACCTTTGCTTGGTCTTACAAGAGGTTAGTTGTACCATTCATTTCCTTGTTAGAAAGAATGCCTATGAGAAATGACTACTTTTGGTCTCTAAATACCACAATTGTAGTCATTTACTCTTTTTCAAGGAATATTGAAAAACATATCTATAAGAGTAGGTGAAAGAGTATTGATAGAATTACTTCTGAAATTGGAATTCCGAACGCAACATTCGTTTGTTTAGTTTGTTGTCATATTTTATTTCTTAGGGTGAAATTCACATTTTCTCTTTTGTAGTAAATTTAGCTCACCTTTTATATTTTTTGTATTTTAATTTTTGGTTGTGTTTATGTTTTGCAGGAGATACAAGAATGTTTATGTATGGCAAGATATACTTGATGATGATTTAATAACACCAATCTGTGACAATGAATATGTCCTCAAAGGATCTGAAATTCTCCCTCCTATCCTCTCTGGTATTTACCATCTCTTCATCACAAAACATAATCCTGATTTTTACTTTATTACAACATTACAACAAATAATATATTTAATACAATTTAGATGGATGTTCTACTGATGAAATTCTTTCATCTTTATGATTATTGATTCATAAAACAGACGCAAATTCTTATCGCAAGGAGAAAATTTCGACATTTAAAAGTGCCAAGGAAGAACAAGAACCCAAACAAAAGGAAGTGCATTCTTCTATAGAAGAAGTAAACAATATATCCCCTGGCGAGAGTTTTGATTCTTCCACAAAGACATCATCTGAAATATGCGAAGAATCGCCTCTTTTTGGTTCAGAGTCATCAACTTTAACTGAAGATTCCACAAAGCAAGACCAAATTAGTCCAACCCAACAAATTTGTCAGGCACAACAATTCCACAAGTTCGAACATTTTTCATCATCCTCAAATCACTCAAATCCAACGGCTAAGAACAAGAAAGAAGAAAAGAAGACAAGCTCCAAATCCAGTTTGCAGAACCAGTGGGAAGAATCGAATCACACAAAGAGTAACAAGAGCAACTCGAACGGGACTTCCAAAAAGCTCAGGAACTGGATTAATTGTGGTGCAGTTGATACAAATGGAACAGCGCTGGTTTATGTTAATAAATGTACCAACAGAGAGGAGATGAGCTCTGTTATTTGCAAAGGTGACACTTTTGTAGGGTCTGCAAGAGATTTTTTCACTGATAGAAAGCAACAGCAGCAGCAGCATTATACCTCTGCTAGGCGAGAATATTTTGTTGCAACACAGTTATAATTATAAATAATCCAAATTCGGAACTAATTTATATATTAACTATAGGAGAAGTTTTGATGGAGTTGGAGGGTCAAAGAAGAATGAGCAGCACAAGAGTAGATTCAGCAGCTCAAAAGGGGTTCCTGCTGTTTATAGACCAGTTGGCGCACCGATTTGCTCGTAAGTTTAAACTTTTTTCTCCATGCCACTTCAATATTGACTTCTTCTGTTAAGTTAATATGTCAACGGCCATGCTAACAAAGTCAAGAGATTTCTCAAATTTCTTCTCTTTTTGTAATCATGATAGTACCTTTTATTTCACCAAAATTATATTGTTTTCCGAAATAAAAAGCACATGGCAGTTTATTTGTCAGTGGTAGTAGGGTTGGACCGTTGTTATTGAATATTTGAGTAGAATCTCAATCTACCCCACAGAACAGAAATTATCAATATGAAGCAATATCTTAGAGCAGAAGAAGGTCAGCTTGACAAATGTCACTCATTAAGAAGTTAAAAGTCAAACCACTAGAATCCATTGAAGTCAACGGCTCAATACTAAAACATTTTTAATATTTGGCAGGCAATGCGGGAAGACATTCAGGCCGGAGAAACTGCACACACACATGAAGTCTTGTAAGGGATTGAAAGCGGCCACAAAAAATGCAACAGATTCTCAGAAAATTAGACCAACACCATCATCCAATACCAAGGGTCAACTTGTACCTGTTTCTTTTGACTGAATGATACACTAATCAACAATTACAATGTAAAAAACAGAGCTCTGCATTTTCATTTTCTCTGAAAAAGTGATATTACATATTTGATTCAGACATCAAGTTCGATTAACAGTAAATCCTATCCTTCTCTGCTCAACTCTGGAAAAAAAAATTAGCCATTTAATGTCACTCAATTAGCCATACACCTAAGGATCAAGTTAGTAATAACGGTAGCAATAGTTTACTTACTAATAGAATCAGCATGCGTTAACAAAAACCCATAAATCTTCTTCCTCAAGTTTTCCACCCTTAGATTATCTCCGCCGGTCAGGTCATCAAACCATTGGTTCACCCTTTTAAGCTGCCTTAAAAGACAGCCAATTTCAGAAGCCTCCCCTAAGCAAAACCGAAATCCACTGCTTAACGAGTTTTCCATGTACTTTAAGAACCATTCCCGAGAATACAGAAGCAGCTTTTCTGCTAAACTAGCTGCCTCGTTTAATCCTGCTTCGTTGGGATACTTGCCGGTTCTTACAACCGTTTTCTTGGTAGCCAAAGGATTCTTCAATGAAGAATTTGGTTGATTTAGGGAGCTTAGTTTCTTTGCAGGCGATTGATTCTCGGGATTTGATTCCTCTTTGCTGGTCCCTAGGATGACATAGTGGCATGCATTTGTATCTTTGTTGTCCTTGTCGGGTTTCTTGAACAAGATGAATTTGGAGAGGTTAGTCTCTATGGCAGCATGAACCCAGGAAACTGCATTTTTGTTGGTCTGCTGGTGACTGTGAAAACTTGACTTTGATCCACAGAGTAAGGAACTAACAACTGCTGCTGCTTTATTCATCTTCTGGTGGAGATCTAAGTATTGTTCAATGAGAGGGCCTGAAGAAATATTCTGATGCGATCCACATAGTTCGCCAAATGCTCTACACAAAGAAATGGAATAATCAATGTCGCTACAAGACAGAAATAAATTAAACAGAAAAAACCCGAAATGGGAGTCTAATTGTATTCACATGAGATTAACTTTTAATCATAGAGAATACACATAAACTCTAATGCACGCCGGACTTACTTGCATTATGATTTGGTAGATAAAGAGTATATTGTATTCCTTCAACTTGGTCAAATTCATTTTGTCTCAAAATGAATTTTAGTTTCAGTTTAGTTCATGGCCTGGCCTTTTTTCTTCAGTCGACAGGTAGCATTATTTTTCATTATTTGGCATGCATCATTTTGAACTATTGGCATAAAATGGGAAGATGAGGGACGAAATTACCACCTAAAGTCCATTGAGGGACAAAATGACTCTTTGTGTTAACTTGTCAAGTGATAGGACAAATCCATCTAAAATTCTCATTTAATTGCACAAAAACAAAACATATCGACATCCAGAGAACAGCAACTTAAACAAAATTAAGAAAACAAGATTCATACTGCAAGCACACAATCACAGTGTGGGCAGCAGATGCTTCTTCTAAAGCAGTTACAGCAGCCAGAGATGCAGCATTCCTGTGATGTATAATATCCTGAAATCATAAGGAGCGTTCAGAACCGATAATCATTCATCAACTTATCTGAGATATTAGTGAAATCGTCAGCAAACCTTTCCAAGAATCTGAACTGTGCGGGGTAGTTTGCATGAAATTATTTCTTCAGACCAACTTTCAGAACTAAATGGTACCTTAACAAGACAACTGGGTGTATCACTGTGAACCGTAGGCTTGATGTCTTTTCTCTTAGGCTTGGCAACTCCATTCTTGCTCTTCAGAGGCGAAATGCTTAAGATTGGGGGCTTTGATGCTGAATCATTCTTTTTCTTTTGGGAACTAGCCTACAACAGTATTTGGTCACAAGCATTATGAAACAAGGAATTTTCATGTGCATTGCTCTACTTCATGATATATCACTATATTCATTATGTCAAATACATATAAGAGTTGAACTAGTCAATTCAGTAAAAGTGCACCAAGTTGACACTTGCCGTTCAATACCAATATACTACATTTTGGTCAAGTGTGGGGGCTAGTAGTAACAACCAAAAGTTAGGGGCTAAAAGACTAATTAATGAAAGTTTGAAGAGTCAATAGGCAAAAGTTTTCAAGTAGTGCAGATTTACTGAGCTATACAAAATAAAGCCATCCAACTTCTAACTAAGCAGCATACTTACATGAAATGAACAATATTCAAAGAGAGTAGAGCTAAAAAATACATAAAGAAAAGGTTTTCCATTCAAGCAGAGAGCAAGAAAATACTTGGTTTAAAGTCTTCAAACTCGAACCAAACCCAGAAGAAGAAGAAGATTTAGGCGTAGGAGTTTGATCCCAAATCCTCCTAGCCGAGTCCAAACTCAACCTCCTCAATTCCAAGCTTTCCACTTTACTCTTTTTCTCCCCATATTTCCCCATTCCGAAATTTCCATTTCCCTTAGGATTCAGAACCTCACTAGACACCAAATCCTTGGGATTCCCCACGCAAGGCCGCCGCTTGGGCACCGGTTTCAGCCCTCGCACCACCGGCACCGGCGACCCGGAATCCAGCCGAGACACGTAAACAAACTGACCCAGTTGAATCTTGTCACTGTAAATCAAGTCCATGTCCTCGTCTTGCACTGCGACATAAGCCGAATGCCGAGAATCCGACACTTTCAAATAAAAGCCCCGGCTTTTCCAGGGATCGTCGGCCCCTCCGGCGAGCGACGGCACAATCTCCAGCACCTGCAGAAGGGCGGAGCGGTGCTCGCCGGTGACCTTCACGTCCTTGTTGCCTGCGTTGGCCATGAGTTTCTCCAGCAAACCAGGCGTGAGAGACGCCATTGAAATGGGATTTCTCTGCTTTGCTTTGATTTGATTCGGTTTGGTTTGCTGCGTTTTAGTTGCTGTGTAGCTCTGTTTTCCAAGAGGAGGGGCTTGTCACTATCAGAATCTCAATGAAAATTTTATTGGAAGATGGTTCCTTTATGTCAGTTGAGATGGTGAGGAATGACACGTGGATTAAAAAAAGTTGAGAAATTGGGGTGTGAGAATTGAGATCTCTGCAAGTGCACAGAGATGTACAAGAGACAAAAGATATGGCAGTGGAACTGAAAAGGGGACTGTTTAGTCAAATAAAAAGGGCACTGTTTTGTCTTGTCCCGGGAATTTTTTCAGGCCAGAGATGTTTACTGCGGTATGGTTGTGGTTAGTTCACATATCTCACGCCCCTATTTAGGGTTCTCTAAAATTTACATTATTTAAAATTATAAAGTTAAAACAATTCCAATCATCAAATAATTTGTTACTGTCCAGATCAAAACTCAATTATTAATTGACATTGTTTCAATTTTATAATTTTAAAGAGTTTATACTAAGATAATCCAAATCATTGCCTAATATTAATATTTACTTTGGTGGTTTTGGACGGATTGGATAAAGTTGCTCATTGTTTCCGTGATTTTAGTTTCATTGCCTTTCTTGCAAGGTTAATTGTGGTTTTATTTACCAAAATTGCATTTTGGTAATGGAAAGTTTTTCTTTGATTTTAAAATGGTAATTTTGTCCAATTTCTAACTAAAAAAGGAGTTAAGGTAAACATCATCTCATTGTTTCATACCAAACAATTATTAAGGTTATGTTCTTTTTCAACTTATTTTTCATTTAATTCATTTCAGACTCATTAAGTTTCAGTCCAGTTCAGATTCAATAAGTTTTAGTTCGAGTCAGACTCATGAAACTTCCATTAAATTTTAAATAAGTTGCATATAATTCATTCAATTTCAATAAATTTTTAATAAGAATAAAACTTATTAAATTTCAAATCATTTAAGTATAAATTTTAGTTTCATTAAGTTTCAATAACTTTACATTAAATTTCAGTTAATAAGTTTCATTCTACGACCATTAAGTTTTAGTTAAGTTTCCATTCAGTTCAGTTCAGCTCGATCTCAAAAGAACAGGGCCTAAAGCTCACCTTAAACAATACTAACTACTTATTTTTAAACCAACCAAAATTTGACATGTGACATTCAAGCAATAGTTTAGTGAATTTTTACAAAATTAAATAAAATTAGAAAAGCTTAACTGAAAGTTCAAAAAGACATTAGACTATTTGAGTCATGAACCGGATACAAATATACTTCCACATTAATGAATGCCAAGTGTTTTATGAAGAATTTTATCAAAAGAAACCATTATCGTGAAATTGTATTAAACCTGAACATAAAACCGACATGAAGCTCATTAACAATTACAAGATAAATCTTTCACCAAAATACATTTGGTATTCTAACTGCTCAGAGAAAACTTAGAAAAAGAAATAAAAAGAGCATGCAGATCAATTTTCAATCAAGATTTGAACGAACTAAACAAATGCAATTCACTCTAAAAAGCCCCATTATTGCTTTTAATTTCTTGTTGGTATACTTGGAACTTCTGCCAGATGAACAAGGAGCACACAAGTACTGGATAATATATTTCATAAACTTATACTAATATTTAAAGATACTCGATGTATAGTTTAATCTTCTGCCAATGACAACTACCAATAAATAATGGGTAAACAATTATAACCTCCTCAAGGTTTGCACCAATACACTAATACATCCTTAAGTTTTTTCAATATAACTTCCACCTCATTATACTTTGACTCCATCCAACTATAAACTCCCTATGTCACTTTTCCATCCAAAAAGTTTGTATGTTGACAAAATAGCCCTTCATTATATGTTTATTTTATCTGTTCACCTATATATTCATTGGATATTTTTTCAAACCTATCTTTTGATGCTTCTTACACTTTGTTCTATATTCCATCTACATTTTATTTTTATATTTTTTAATAAAATTTTCATACTATATTTAGTATTCAAAGTAATTTTTTTAAAATTCTATAAATTGTATTAACATCTAATATAAGAAAAAAAAGCTTAATTTTTTTATATATTAAATGAGGAAAAATAAAAATTTAATTAAATAATTAATTAGTAATTGAACTATCATTTGAACTATCACGGAGAAGCAAATATTTAAAATATGAATCACACCAAGTTTTTTGGAAACAATACATGAGATGCATTCTAATAGATGGTAAAAACAAAAATAGTCAAATTAAACTCGAGTTATCATTTTTTTAGAATAAAGCGGGATCAAATATGATCTTAGCCCGTTTGACACACATGTCCACTTGAGATTATAAGGGAATAGGAAACGGAAAACAAATTTAATTTTATCTTTTTTTTTCTTGCTTAAAAATGGAAGAAAATTGACTTTTTTATTCTCATATTAAATGTTTAGATGTTGATAAAATTTATGGAAATTATTAAAAGTTAATTTGAATGCTAAATATGTACAAAAAAATTATTAAAAGTTATGAGAATAAAATATAGATGAAATCATAAATCAAAATATAGGAAGTATAAAGAAAATATATTTGAAAAAAGTGTAAAGATAAGTGAATGGGTAAAGGGCAATTTTATCAATAAAAATGTTTTTTGGATGGAAAAGTGACATAAGAAGGCTATAGTTGGATGAAGCCAAAACACAAGAAGGCCTAAATTATATTGAAAAAACTTAGAAAGATAGTAGTGTATTAGGATAAACCTTGGGGATGTTATAATTATTTATCCATAAATAATTTGGGGTATAGCTTAAGTTTTTGAGTATAAAGCGTAATGTACCGTGCTAGATACTCGACGGTAATTAGTTATGATTAAATCTAACCATTTATATACATATCTTCTCTTAAACCTTGTCAATCTTGCAAAAATATGTATTTCCCAAAAGTTTCATATTAAGTGTTTGTGTATATATCTTTTATCTTTGAGGGATAATTTTACCTTTCTGGTAAGTATTGGAATATATTGGCGAGACGAAAAAAAATAGCTTTATTAATTGCGTAAAAATTTAAAAATGAAATATGTAATATTACATCCCTATTATAACATTTTATAACATATCAAAGAAAAACATTACATTTCACAGTATAGAATAGAAAATAGAATTAAGAGATATTCATGAGGTTTTTATCAGATTTAGTATTAAATTTGTGCAAGTTTTTATCAAATTTGTGCAAATTTTTCAAAAACTAATATATAGTAATATCAAATGTTTTGAGATTAAAAATAATAAAAAACTATAACTCGCATGTTAAAACAATAACAATTTAAAAGATAAATGTAAAATAAGTAAAAAAAATCATATATCATATCATATATATAATAAAAAGAAAAGAGTCTTAATTTATATTTTTTTACCGGTTTAATATATGAAAAAGGGTCTCAACTTGTTCCGAAAAACCTTCTGCCTCCCCAAACTTTGAAAGTGATTTCGGAAGGGCCTCAACTTTCAAAAAATGCATCAGTTTACTCCTTTAATGCCACCTGTCAACATCTGGTTCAATTGACTTTTCAAAGTTGTCATTTTTTTTATTTTTCTCTCTCCAACAAGAAGTTGACATGTGACATAGAGTCCCTTGTTTTGCTCACTTTTGTAAAGTTGAAGCTTTTCAGAGGTCACTTTCAAAGTTCAAGAAGGCCAAAGGTTTTTCAGAACAAGTTAAGACCATTCTTTATGCCTTTTAAATAACTAATTATTAATTAGTTCTCTCATAAATATGTTTTTAAATAGTTTATTACCAATTAATCATTTCATAAAAAAATATGCATAAAAAAGTCCTAAACTACATTTTCTTAACCTTACACCTTTTTAATAGCAAATATCAATTAATTATCTCTTTAATATATTTTAAAATTTATCCTATAAAATTTTGAGTTTTAATCAAACCGAAATCAATCAACAAATCTAATTATCAATGATAGCCAAAATGGAAACATATAAATTTTAGATATCCTAAAAATACAAATTTATAAATATAATATGAAAAACACGGAATATTTTATGATTTTGTGGCCAATTCTATTTCTAAATGTGAATGTAGTCTAACTGTATCTGTAAATCAATATATAAATTTTAATTGTAATTATTGGAGATTAGAGGTGTTCATTGGACGGGTTGGATAGGGTTCGGGTCGGGATTAGTCAGGCTGAGACTAAAAATATCTTCCCAAACCCGGCCCAGTCCGCATGAATAGTCTACTTAGGTTGGATTGGGCCTAAATCTAAAACTCGATTCTCAAGTCCGATCCAACCCGTCCATTTTTTAAACAATTTGTTTATATATATATACAATTTTTGTAAGTTGTAAGTTTGAAATATTTTAACTCATCAAAAATTGATGCTGTAGGCACATAGAGGCGAACAGATTTTCAGGACCTATTCCACCAGAAATTGGAAAGCTGACAAATTTAAAAAGATTGTAAACTGTGGCCTAGCCAGATATTTCATGTTGTTATTTTTACTCGCTAATTTAATATTTTATGTTCCAGGTTACTATCATCTAACAGATTCACCGGAAAAATACCCCAAGAACTTTTCAGATTGGTTCACTTGCAATGCAAGATCTGTGAGTTTTTTTATAGTTTTATTTTGTTATGTAATTTGCTATGGTTCTAAATGTGTTTCTCATCTCAGGAGAATTAGCGATACTCGTTTTAGTGGGCCAATCCCCGACATGTTTGATTAATTGAAAAGCATACGTAGACTGTAACTCTCTCTCTCTCCAGCTATATATATTGACACATTCTATTTTGACACACTAAAATGATCTGCCGTTCATTCTCTTCAAATCAAATGGTGAAAAGCCCTTCCCAAGTTTTACCCATAAAGCACTCGTTATATCCCTGCCTTGTCTCTTCTTTCTTCTATGCGTTGTGGTTGTTCGTTCCTTCTAACGTTGTGCTAGCTGATAAATTTTGGAAGCAAATTAAGAAAGATGAGAGATGACAACGTTTATAGGATTTCTCGTGCTGGGAATGGGAGAGATATCAGTGGAAGTTTAGCAAAGAAAAAGAAGATTTGGTTTTGAAAATAAAAAGTATGCTAAGAAACTGTCTATGCTTGGATAAAATGTAAAGCAACGTCTGATTGAATGGATGTGTCAACTGTGCCAAAATAGGATGTGTCGATTTAGTCAATTCTTAATCATTTGTGATTTTGAAATAGTAGAATACAAGGTACATTGTTAAAGGAACCTATACCAGCTACTATATCTTCTTCAAACTTAACTGATTTCTACGTAATCTAATATATTTAATTTCTTCGCTTTGAATCAAAAAAGTATGGACGTGCATATTCTATTCAAATTTTTAATTTTGCCTGTAGACTAATTAGTGACTTGAAAGGGAACAAGAATTCGAGGAAGCCTGATTTGAGCAACATGAAGAAATCCCTCAAAAACTTGTAAGTTATATATATATTGTTAGGAATGCCTAAAAATGTAGTTAATGGATGGTATATGTGATTATGGGAGTAGCGGTGATATTATTATTTAGGTGTAGGCTATGCTTACTTTGTTTTAAACAAAGTAAGCATAACTTTGTTGATCTCACCATTGAATTAGTGGTAGACCCCACACAATCAATGGTGAGATTAACAAAGTTAAGGTAATTTTGTTTAAAGCAAAGTCACCTTAGAATCTCCCTATTATTTATATTAAATAATTAATTGAATTAGTGGTCATGTATGGGATTAGTGGTGACATAATGTGTTAGTGGTTATTTGTTAGTTATTTTTATGCCAATATAAGGCTAACCTTTGAGATATGTAAGTAGAGATGAAATGTTGAGTTAATAATATAATTTGGGATAATTACAAAAACATGCCCCGTGTTTTGACTCAGTACGAAAAAGGGTATGTGTTATTTTTTTAACAAAAAGAGGATTGTGTTTTCAAAATGTTAACAAATAAAGGTTTTTCAATGCTAAATTATATTACAAAATGGATAGTCGTGTCCATTTTGCAATGAAATTTTAGACGTTAGTTAACAAAATTATAATACACATTAGTGAAAAATTTTGAAATTTTTTAAAATGTGAAAGTATTTTTTTTAATTAA